>JAJOZX010015318.1:0-61698 GCA_023014485.1 Bathynomus jamesi | reverse complement strand
TCTTGCCAATCACATTATGTATATTGTTGAAACGAGGAAGAATGTTTTATGTTCTAGTTAAAAAAATCTACATACATATAAAATGAGGGTTTGTTTTTCCTTTCTATTATATATTTTTTGCGTGTTTCAGTTTTTCTAAAAGATGACTATATATACTAGGTATAACACGTATAAAGCATGGTAGTATAGTAATTATAGTATACTATATACTCATTAGATTTAAAGGAAAGAAAATATGGAATAAGTTTAAAACAATAAAAACAAAAAAAACAGACTATCTTCATTTAAACAAAAAAAACGACAATAAAAAACGACTCGCATCACTACTCATTCCACTCATTCAGAAGTACATTAGGCCTGGCTCTGTGATTTCTCGTGATTCCTGGGCTGCCTCAAGACTATAAGTGATTTAGGTTAGGATAGGTTTAGGTCAGGTCAGGTCAATTTTGAAGGTGAAATTGGGTTAATATTAGTTTTAATGCTTTGTTCATTTTCGATAGGAGACATTTTATGACATTTTAACATTAAATTCGTATTCAGGACACCTTGAAACCTCAGGGAAACTGATACAAAATCCAAGGAAATGTAATAATTATTTTTTTATGGAAAAAAAATTTTTTTAGACGTAAAAAGAGCCCATTATAGCCATTGACCGAGTATTTAGCTCTTAACGCTGTTAAATTTTAACGATCCTCGTCCTCTCCAGTTTTATGGGGAGACATCTCGTGGCAAAATTAGGAAAACATAGGTCAAATCAGCCAATTAATCTGGTTTTTTTCACGTGACCTTATCCGACCAATCAGAGACGTACATTTGAATCTCTCATAATGCATACTCATTAAAAAATGCTTTTTCAGTCTGGTTTCATTATGGTTTGCGGAGGTTGTGATTTGGATTACTATCAATTAATACAAGATATTATAAGAAAGAAGCCGGTGCTGAAGCTTTCTTTATGAGTCACGGTGTTTTACCTAGTCGTGTTATTTGTCCGCAGTGTGGTCGTGAGTGTAATTATAGAGAAGTTGCTGATCAATATTATTGCAAAATATTGAGCGTTGTTGGAAAGACGTGAAGAGCTGGATATTACGGTCTGGCAACAAAACCCAATCCTATTCAAAGTATCTTGCATGGTACTTGTTTAACCGTGAATATCCCTCTCAACAACGTCTCCACAAATTCATGTTGGTCGCCGCGGATTTGTATAAACACCCCAACGGTGCTATTTAAGGTACGAAATTGCGAAAAAACGCAGGTTAGGTTAGGTCTGAACCAAAACATTTTTCTGGTGTTTTTTGGTGTGATTTGCTCAAATCTGAACTTCATTTTTGGGAAATGAGCCGTTTTTTGAGAAATTTTCAATTTTAAAATTTCTCAAAAACGGCTCATTTCCCAAAGAAACTAAGTTCAGATTTGAACAATCACACCAAAAACACCAGAAAAATGTGTTTTGGTTCAGAAAGGAGAAAAAGCACTAAAACGAATAATTACCGAAATTTGTTTTTCCTATGGTTTTTGATGTGTTTTAAACGAATCTGACCTTCAAAACTGTCGGAAATGACTCGTTTTCGATTGCCGGCTGGGGGGAGGGTGTTATCTCAAAAACGAGTCATTTCCGACGGTTTTGAAGGTCAGATTCGTTCAAAACACATCAAAAACCATAGGAAAAACATAAATTTCACCTCGAAAGGGAGACGGGTGTAATACTGTACATTTACCAAAGTTGTTTAAAAAAATGTAGATAGTCTTATGGTAAACTATATTTTCAGTTTCCAGAGACTGGACTGATAGTAAAAATTACATTAACCTGTTAGGTTAAGTGGATGCCTGGTTAGGTTAATTGAATGCTCAGTTAGGTCAACTGTGTACACCCTTGATGATTGATTAGGTTAAGTCGTGATATTTTCGTTAGTTTAAATGAAAATGATGAGAGCAAACTTTTCTGGTTAATTTTGAGGTGTTTTGTATGAAACTGCCATCCGTTTCCTGTGCAAATGCGTAATTTTCGAGATGATGATATCTCGAAAATTATGCATTTGCACAGGAAACAGATGGTAGATTTGTGCAAAACACCTCAAAATTTACCAGAAAAGTTTGTTCTCATCATAAAAACAGACTGGGTGTAAAAATGAATAATTACCCACAAATGACTCTACATACAACTCAGCTGACTGAGTCAACTTGTGTTTATTTTTATTTTGAAAATGTCTTAAGGGACATTAAAATTAGCACACAAAATTCTAGAATTGACATGACTGAACAGAAGCCACACAAATAGAGTTCCAAAAATTACATTACATTTCCTTTGGAAAACAGCAAGCTACTCAGCACTATCGAGGTAATCCAAGTCATGAGCTATATTTTAATAATAATAATAAGGTAAAGATTCGTTTTTGACAGGGAAACATTTTTTTTCTGGTGTTTTTTTTTCAAATCTAACCTTCATTTCCTCGGGAAAATCCCCATTTTTGAGGAAATGATAATCTGACATATCCTCCAAAAGAACCAAAAATGATGATTGTTACTGGAAAATGAAGGTCAAATTTGAAGAAAATACAGAAAAATATATCAGAAAACCTATTTTCATCAGTAATATTCATGGCAAAAGTAACCTAACCAATCTTCAAGAGTGTACAGTTAAAACTAACGAAAATAACACAACTTAACCAATTGTCAAGAGCATACAGTTGACGTAACTGGGCATTCAATTAACCTAACCAGGCATGGGTACCCCATAATAAATTTGGGACCTGGAAAGGTAAGTAGTATTCCTAACCTGACCTAAGCCTAGATGACATCCCACTCAGACTGGGAGCTTCCACCACAAACAGCCATTCTAAAGTGACTGTTAGAAAATCTAGAAGAGGAAGAGCCATTGTTGTCCCAAGGCGATATGATGACTAAGCTGATTGATGCAGCATTGCTTGTATATATTAAGTTAAGGTGTATATATATATATCCATCTCATAATTGTAAGGTTAGTGAAAAATTTACTTAATTTAGAGCTAGCAATTTTGGGCTCTTGTGGCATCATTTTTTTTGGGGCACTGCATGTTCTTCTTACTCGTTTGTTGAATGCGGCACTTACAGTGCATGGTCTTATAGAGAGCTCTCTTGCAATTCAGTTTGGTTGTTTAGATACAAGATTGTTGTATCGTGCAATGGTGCAAGGTTTAGAAAGACCATAAATAGTGCCTCTTTTGTTTTTTATCTTAATTTTATGCAATTGAGACCTAAGGGAGGCCCACATCAAGTCAGCAACCCTGAGGTAGGACCTAATAGGACATCCAAGTCCGTAAGTTTTTAGTCTAGCTTAACTTGGGCTGTAGGTTAAACTTACCCTTCAGAGCTTGGGCATTCACGGCTCAGCTGGGATTCTGAACCCAATAAAATAAAAAATAACAGTGACTGTTGAATTCAATTTTTAGCTGCTGGACCTAAGCGGGAGAATCACGTGACAATGAGGCAGCTGCTGATTGGCTAATGATGATAATGTGAGTACATACATCACGGAACAAGATGGTTTGACTAGTGAATAACGCAGCCAAAATTTAATAATTTCAAAAATAAATATCTTGATAAATAGGAATTAACACCAAAATTGGTATTGAATAAAGTATTTTTGTTTTCATTGAAAATAGTAGAAAATTAACTCTCTTTATAAAAAATGAAAGGGACGCTAAAACAAATATTAACCTAATACCTAATAATAAAATCTTTCAAAATGTCAAACTCAAGTCAGCTAATTAATATATACCTCAGTGGATGAGTGACTGAACAGACAATGAATCCCAACTTTATAATTATATTTCTACTCCTGATTTCTCCATGCCCAGTCTAGATTCTTTTCAAATACAATTACTGAGTTTGAACCAATTACCATATGATGGCAATTCATTCTAGTTATTCACAATTCTCTTATAAAAAAGACTTTTTCCTCAAGTTCAACCTTGCCTTATTCTTAAGAATCTTCATACAGTGCCTTCTAGTAGTTGAGTCTCTCCTCAAGTCAAAAATAGGTGCTGGTACATCTAAATTGTCCAAACCTGAAAACACTTTGAATATCTGTATATATCCCAGGATACTATTAAAAAACTATATAGGGCTATGGGTTGATTGCCTGATACCCTCATCCGTTGGAAATTTCCAGCAGACTTCAGTGGAGAGTTAATAACAAAAGCCCTATGTTTTTTCGTTAGAGTGTTATGTATGTGTAGGTCTTCAAAGGACCTCTTTATATTTAATTATTTTCAGGATTTGGACTACCTATATGGTAAAGAAAGAAATTGCCTTACCTTATTATTTTGTTGGGCCTCGCTTCTGTATCGATGTAGGGCCGTGGTACCATGGAGTTACACAATGAGTTCACTCGATGTAACTAATATAGGTAGTCACTATTTAAACACCTGAAGGAATAGGCCTATCCTTTTTATAGTTAAGTTTTATATTATAAGGAATTCACTCAGAACTTTAGAGAAGATGAAGCATTTCTTCCCTGTTTAAAGCATTCACTGTAACTTAAACAGCTCTGAGCCGAGCCGATATAATTTAATCTTTGTATTTTTATTATAAATTACTGATTTGGCAAAGGTCGTTGACTCCTCCTCCTCTTGTAATTTTCATGAGTTAGCAATGGAAAATTTTAATCATGCGAAATAATAAATGTTTCTCGTGGTTATGTAGGCCCAATGCCTACATACGGGTTCTAGGTATGTCTCGCAATCATTTCATTCCCATTAGGTTATGTCACCAATCCTGAGGCAATTTTGTATAGATATTTAATTCAATTAATTAATAATTTATATTTAATTAATAAATAAAGGTACCACATACGATACCATGTTGTGAGCATGTATAGTTTTTCCATATACTGGGAAGGGCTGGAGAAAAATTTGTATGTTATAGATCAAATTTTTTGACAAACTGTGTAAAACATGTAAAATGGATTAAAAAGAATGAAGTAGGAATTTAGGAAGAGAAAGGTTACTCAAGTTTAGTTAAAGTCATGTCAATCAGTTTGACTCCCTTTAGGTATAGGAAATTTATGGGATTAAAGTAAAGTTATTAAGCATTTTAACTTTGCTCAGTTTGTGTAAGTTTATAAGTCACCAGTCTTAATTTTTTCTTGTAAAAGTTTTCTGGCTTTCAAAGCAGTCTTTCTTTGAGGCCTGTCTGGTTTAGTCTGAGTTACATCAGGCATTGAGAGATTCCTCCCCAATAGTATCCTGATCCATCCTTTGGGGTAATGGTTCTAATTTAGCCCCACACTCCAAAGGATATAGTAATGTGATATCTCTGGTGGTTTCACCAGTTGCTGTTTTCAGTTTTACAACCCTGGTAACTTCGTCTTCACCAGTTTTGAGTTCCAAGACTTTTCCCATTGACCAATGTTGTCTTGGTGTCTTGTCATGTATCAACACAATGTCCCCAATTTTGACTGAATCATTCCAACTTTGTTTTGTTAATTGTTTATGTCTTTCTCTAAGACTTGTTAAGTATTCTTCTCTCCATTTTGTTATAAATTGAGTTTTGATTTGTGTCAAATGTTGGTATTTTGTGTTGAGTTCTTTGTGTCCTATTTCCCAATCTGGATCCTCTGTACTGTTATGTTCAGATTCTGGTAACATGTTTACTGTTTCTCCCTTAATTAGGTGGTTTGGTGTGAGAGGTTCTGGCTCATTAATACCATCTCCCACATAAGTTAATGGTCTGTTGTTGACAACATTTTCAATTTCTGACAGAATAGTCATGAGTTCAAAAAGTTGTAGATGTTTTGTCCCAATAGTCTTTTTAAGGCAGTTCTTTACAGTTTGTATGTTTCTTTCCCAAATTGAACCATACCATGGTGTATTAACAGGAATGTACTTCCAGGTTATGTTGTGTTTGGTTAAATGAGTTTGTACTGTTTCACTGTCACAAATCTGATGAATAATTCTTTCACCAGATTTGAAGTATGTGGCATTGTCTGACCATATAGTTTTGGGTACAGAATTGTGTGCACAAAATCGTCTGAAAGCAGCAATAAAAGCTTCTGCTGTCAGATCTTCTACTATGTCTAGACAAGACGTGATACATGTACACTTTGTATTCCTTTGAATCCATTTTGTCTCCAAAACTCACATTTACCGCTCCAGTGTAGTCAATACCCGTGGTTTCAAATGGCCGAGTAAATGTTACTCGTTCCACAGGTAGGTCTGGAGGGCTTGGGGTCTTAAAGGGTCGTGAATGGATACGTTTACAAGGAATGCATGTGTTTAAAATTTTCTTTGTTTCAGTTCTACCCTTTGGTAGCCAGTAAGTTTTTCTCAGCTCTCAGGGTTTGTGGGACTCCCATGTGGTGTATTTTGTTGTGGGTATCCCTGATGATGAGTTTTGTGAAGTGATTTCTCCTTGGAAGAAGAATTGGGTGCTTAGAGTTGTAAGTCAAAGTTGACTTGTTAAGCCTTCCTTTACACCTTATCAGACCCTCTGTATCCAGGTACAGATTTAGATCCATGACAAGTGAAGGAATACCTTTGTTTAATGTGCTACTGGACCTAAGATACTTCAACTCCTTGTCAAATTCTGAAGCTTGTATCTGTTTGAGCCAGTATTTTGTTGCAGTTTCTGTTAAGTTAGAAAAGGCTTTCTGAGGACAGTGTTTGAGAAGGTAGCTATTGACAAACTTGCAGCAATAGACTGTAATTCTCAAGAGTTTGTTGGTCTGAATAAAGGTGATAGTCAAAATAGGTTTGTCCTCAGTGATCTTTTCAGTTGTTGTAGAGTTGAGTGTGAGGTTAACTACTTTGGCTGGCCAAAGATCCTCACATGTTAGCCATTCGGGCCCTTCATACCAGATTTTATTTGTTTTCAACAGCTTGTAAGAGAGCCCTCTTGTCAAAAAGTCTGCAGGATTCTCCTTTGTTTTTATGTACCTAAATTTGATACCAAGGTTTGTGTTTGCAGTTTTGATTTCTGTTAGTCTGTTTTTCACAAATATATTTTTGCAAGAAGTTGTATCTGTGTTGGTCACCCATGTTAGACAAATTTGACTGTCTGTCCATAAGTAAATGTTTGTTATGTCAACTTCTTTATACACTTGTGAAAGAAAGTTTGCTGTTTTAACTCCCAATGAGACAGCTAATAATTCAAGTTGTGGTACAGTTTTCTTTTGGTTTAAGGGTGCCACTTTTGCCTTTGAATAAACCAAGTTACTTTCATTTTCACTTGTTAAATAGGCACAACACCCATAAGCTTGTGTGCTGGCATCTGTAAAAATGTGTAGTGTTTGCGATTTCAATCTGTAGCCAGCACATCTTGGTACGTAGATGTCTTGAACTTTGTTCAAGTCTGTGGCTAATTTTTTCCAATGAAGTTGGTCTTCCACTGAAAGTGGTTCATCCCAATCAATTTTCTTTTTCCATAAGTCTTGCAAAAGGATTTTGGATCTTATGGTTGCTGGTAAATATAATCCAATGGGGTCAAAAATTTTGGATGATTCTGAAAGCACTTGTCTTTTTGTATTGGCATTTGGATTTAAGTTATAACTCTTTGTGCAAAGAGTGTCATCGTGTTCAGAATTCTGTTTTAAAAACCAAAGCATTCCAAGTGTTTTCGTGTAATTGTTTGGTTCAATGTTCCCATTGTTGTCTTTTGTTATTTGTTCATTTAATTTAGGAGAATTAGAAACCCATTCTCTCAATCCAAAATTTCCTTGCTTCATTATGGGTTGTGACATTTGGTAAATTTCAAGCAATTCCTCTTCAGTTACAGTGGAACCAATGAGGTTATCCACATAAAAGTTTTGTTTTAAAAACTGAACTGTTAAGTCCTCTTGAAATAAGTTTAGGT
This sequence comes from Bathynomus jamesi, assembly GCA_023014485.1. Lineage (NCBI taxonomy): Eukaryota > Metazoa > Arthropoda > Malacostraca > Isopoda > Cirolanidae > Bathynomus > Bathynomus jamesi. Next base: position 53,871 of record JAJOZX010015318.1, on the reverse strand, counting down.
GGTTTTAATTGTTAAAGCAAGAATACTTGGAGAGCAATTTGCTCCAAAAATAATTACTTTAAATCTGTAGGTTTTGAAACCTTTGTTAAGGTCATGTGGATCATTCAACCACAAAAACCTGAGATGATTTTTATCATACTCAAGCTTCAAATTTATACAGAGGAATGCTTTTTCTATGTCACTTTGTACTGCATAATTGTCTAAACGGAAGCAAAGGAGAATTTTTACAAGATCTGAGACAAGGTTTGGGCCTTCCATGAGACAATCATTTAAACTAACAGAATTTGTGTCTTTTAAACTACAGTTGTATACTACTCTTAGTTTAGTTGTGGATGAGTCTTCTCTGTAAACTCCCCTGTGTGTTAAATAATGACAACCTCGTTTTTTAAAGGGTTCATCAGTAACTTCTTCAATGAAGCCCCTTTCTATTTGTTCCTTGAATATGTTGTTGTATTGTTCTAAAAGATTGTCATTTTTTAGTTTTCTGTAATTTTTATACAGATGTGCCTTAGCTACTTTCAAATTGTCCATTATTTCTGGACAAGGTGTTTTCCAAGGCAGCTCCACATAGTATTGATTGTCTCTGTGTTGTAATGTATCCTTAAATTGTTCTGTCATCAATTGGTCTTCATGTGTAATAGTACTGTCCTTTATGCCAACTGATTCTAATAGTCACAACTGCTGTAACCCTTCATCCAATGTGGAATCATTTTCATTCAAATGATGTGGGATTATGACAGTGTTTTTGTAGTTCGAGTTTGTCACATAGTCAGAAATTTGTGACTGTGGTGATTTTGTTTTGCGTAAATTTTGTTCATGTTCTGTGTTTTCTGTGTCAGTAGTAAGATGGTATTTAGTTATGTCACCCAAAGAGCAATACCTGTGGGAGTTTGTATGGCTATTCCATCTCCAATTTTAATGATGCCTCTATGGACCAGATGAAGATAGTCAGCCCCCATGAGCATATGTATATCATCAACTACATCTGCATTAAGGGTTTTATCAGCTATCGTGTATTTATTTTGAAGTTGGAGCAAAGCTTGTTTTAACCCAGCTATTTGTATTTTTTCTTGTTCTACTTTGTCTACAACAACAACCTTAAGGGTTTCAAATGTTCCATCAAGAGTTAAAGTTACATTTACAGTTTTAAAACTGGTTTATACTGAGTTTTTATTGATAAATGATGAAATAGAGAGATCTTCATTTCCTTGTTGGTTCTGAAGTCCCAATTTTTTGATCAGTTGTTTGGTTACAAATGTTCAGATTTTTCGCAATTGAGACTTCTACTGGCACATTATTAAGAAAAGTAGTCACGTTCAAAAGAGCCCTAGTTTGAGCTGCATTGAAAGTATGGACTAGCAAGCTACCAGAATGGCAGTAGGTGACAGACCTTACAGGTCCACCACAAGTACATTCAATCGGTTTTTTAATTCCAAAAGGGTTTAGATGGGTGAGGGTTGTAGAGCCTTTACTCGTTACATATAAGTAAGACATATGATCAGGAGTCAAAGTAGGTTGAGAAATCTTAGGAGTAGGCAATGAGGAGTCACTCGTAGAACCTGAGCGATGCATCTCCCTGACCAGGAGACACAAGCCCTGTAGGAAAATCTCGAACAACTTTCTCTGTCTGACTGATAACTTCACTCAAATATATTAAGTCCCCCATCAAGTGCTGTTGAGCTGTTTTGGTCATGCTGATTTTTACGCTTTTTGCTGGCAGAAGTACAGTTTTTCAACTTATCACCCATGCCTAACCCACACACAGAAAAGTCGGGCCTAGGCCAAAAGCTTAAGCCCAACCACCAACCTCACAATAGAAAAACAGGCAAAGCCTGACAGTGAAGAGGCCCAACAAACCACAAATAGTGCAAATAGGCAAACGCTAAAGTAATAACCAAAAGAGTCATTCCAGCTCAACTGGTACAGATTTCAGAAAGTTGGTTGGGTGACCATCTCCGATTTTCTTCAAATTTTCAGGGTTGATTCATACACCATTCAATAGCTTAAATCTAAAATTTTAGCTTCCTCAGTCAAAAACGTTTAATTTTATGGTCGCTTAAATGGCCCCACCTTCGACAAAAAATGCCCATATTGGGCTTGATCGGCCAATGCCTTCATTTTGAGAGGCCTTGAAAAGTGTCTTCTAATAGGAGTAGAAGCTTCACATTTGTCATGCCAATACGACTTCTGGTGGGCTTTTCAATTTTGCAAGCTAAAAGGCTGTGGAACAAATAGTTTCTGAGTTACAAGGGCTTAAACATGGCTCCATTTTGAAGCTTGCATCAATTCCTCCCACTTTTACGACTCTACCATTTTCAAAAGTTTTAGTTCTACATCAATCACAGCTGTTTTAATACTCCTAATAGTCTCTATGGGTTGTAAATTTATGAGTGAAATAAAAAAATAACCAAAAAAGGATTTAGTTTTATTTTTAAAAATTTCCAAAAGTTGATATTTTCACAAAATTTGCAAAATTAACATCAACTTTGGGGCTTAATATAAAGATGTCTGAAATTAGTCAGGGAGTTGATACTTCTAGTAAAGAAAGATACATATGTGTACAAAAACATATATTAAGGAATAGATCTCAACTCAACTCCTTCATATAGTTTTGGCTATTCAAAGAAAAGTACTTTTTGTGAAAAATTCTGAATTTTTTCAAATTTTGAAATGTTTAAATTTCTTTTTACAACATTGAATTGTAATTTTACTTCCATTTTATTACTTGGTAAGTTAATTCACAAATGTTAAATTATCTAAATAAGTTTTACTCATAAAAAAGACATAATATATACCTACCTAGATTATTACTACATTTGCAGTAACACAACAGATGGACCAGCTTGTAGGCTCAATACTTGGATCTACCTAAGTAAATCATGTAGAACCGTGTTCTACTGCTCTTTAAGCACTTCCTAGTAATTTAAATTATGCAGTTAGTACAGATAAACTAGCAGTAACCACCATTTTCAGTACAAAACCTTAAATTTAAGTAGCTTTGTTGTATTACTTCCCTTAATACAAGTGTACAGTACTTAGCTATATACAATAATGAATTCCTGAGTTTTTAAGCATGTGAATTATTAGCTAAGTTCATATTCTTTTTTTAATATGTGTTGTTTTATGTAAATTCGTATGTAAACTTATATATAGCTAATAACTCTTCTGTTATGTTTAGACACTGACTCAGGAATTTATTATTGTACTCAGGCTTTAAGTCTGATTGTCTTCAACACTCCATGGCCTCATAGGAGTCATAGCCATAAATTGGCAATTTATTATTCAGCTTGATACAGGTCTGTAGTTACTTAGGCTTTTTTTAAAATACTCCTCAATTTTAGATAAACAATCATTTGATAACTTGTACTGTCTCCCCATTTTCCCAGCAACTGTAGGTGGTTCAATTGAACACAAAACATGTTGGAATGGAATCCAGCAAATGTCCTCTTGTTCAGGCCATTTAAAAGGATTCTTTTTCATGAAATTTACTAATAGATCCTTCTCAGTATCACACACTTCAACTATGTTTCCAACAAACCAGTCACCTTCATAGAAACAGGCCACATATGTACCAGGTTTATATTGGTAAGCCACATTTTCTTGTGTAGCATTGAGGAAGGAAAGTTGTACGTTTAAGAAATTTTCATCACTAGAAATTTTGTACAGTTTAATGCCTGTTGATGAAGGTCTAAAGCAGTGATATGAACGGGTTCCTGGGATTGTCTTAATTAAGGAATACCTTTTTCTAACTCAAATAAATTAGCATTTTCCTCAATTTTAGCTGAATCAATGTACAGAAATTGTATACCATTAATATTAGATTTGCACCAATCAAACATCTCTCTTGGATTGGTGATGTGACCTTTACTTGTTGCTTGTAGACTTGCCTGGGCAACTAACCCTTTGACGGTGCCACCAACACCATCACAGGGGCTCTTTCCGTGAGAGGTGGCAAAAAAGTTCCATTCACATGTTAGTTGGAAATCTTTTTCATGTAACACTGAATTAATGATGTTTTTATAGTTTTTATATTGACTTGCTGCGCCATCGCTAAAGTAACAAATATGTTTTAGTTTAGGACTCTGACTTTTAAGTAATTTCAAGGCTTCACATAAAAAAGAATGAACTGCAGTTGTGTTGTGTGTAAGTGAATCTGATATAACACAAAAATTTGTAACTTTTAGTTCACCATCAACTTTTTGATAGCAGACTACCGGATGTAAGGTAGCCTGGGTATTGTCCCAGTGATGCCCTTGTACGGCATCCTGAATTATAAAACTATAGTTTTCAGAGAAGTCAACAAGCACTAATGCTGTAGAATCATTGAGGTTTTCTTTACAGTCAGACAAATATTTTGATTGGGCTTTTGCTATGAAATGGTGTACTTTCAACTTTTTTGCACTTTCACATATGTCTTCTACTACATTCGAAACACTTTTTGTCATCGTGACCAGTTGGGTATGGTCTGTATGAAGCCACTGCTTAAAGGAAACCTCATCATCCATGTCATAATCATTGTTTTCAAAAATGGTAAGAAGCCAATCCCGTAATTCATTTAAACCAGGACATGTTTTGCAGTTATTAATCATGCAGTTTCTGGTTTCAGTGTTGCAGACTACTTTCCCTAGTAACTCTCTTAATTCTACTTTGACGGGGAGTGATTCACATAAAAGTTTAAAGTTCTGGTGTATTTCACAAATGCATACATTGTGTGATCCTTTACTCCCCACACCCATACACCATTTTGGTCTCAGTTCAAAAAACTTTGATTTGGAGATTTTGTCATTTGGATATTTATTTTTGTAAAGCGTATATAATTCTCTGATATTTGTCAACAACAGTATTTTCTGCTTGTGAATCTTACCTTGTGGTGTTTTTATTGATTTGTAGTCTTTTTTACCAGGGCATTCTCTAGTATATTCATTGTTTTGGAAAAATTCTATCACACTTTCCTTTATTTCATCGCTTATACCCTTGTTGCTATTTTTATTTCTCATTATAGGAAGGATACCTTCTTTTCTCTTTAAGGCCCTCACAGCATTAACCATTCTGGCTGACACTTCAAATTCTTTCATAATTCTTTCTCTGGACCAGGTTTTACCAATTGGAAGGAGTGTTAGAATTTGTATCTTTTCTTGTCTGGTACTAGTTTTACACTCTTCTTTCAGTTCCTCTATCATATGCTGATAACACTTTTCTTCCTCACTCTCTATAGGTTTCTCCGCTTCCTCATCCAAAATGCTAGGCTTCATATGAAGTACTTTTGACAGCTTTGATTTTGTTGATGTTTCAATTTGCTTTAGTTTCCTTTTCACGTAAAAATTTTGATCTCTTGCTCTTACATACTTAATGGGTGAGCAGTGACGTGCACAGACTTTCAGAAGGGCAGGGGCTCAGTTGAAAAAAGGCCACTCCCCTAACATTTTTAAAAATGAAATCCGCAATGCCATATTGGCTATATATATGTATACACACACAAAGAAAAATTTTAAAATTGTATGTGGTAAATATTCTTAAATTCAATTAAATTCAATGCATTATTTTTGTATATAAAGCTGATTAAAGAAAATAAATGAAAATTTGTTGTAAAAAGGCATGTTTTTATTGCAAGATTGCTTCAAAAATATATTTCCCTTCACTTTTATTATCTTAGGCCTAATCTAATCTAATCTAGGCAGTAGACCTAATTAAGCTTTTGTTAACCAAATTCACAATATTTAATAGCATGCAATTTCTAAATAGTTACTTTACTTATAACTTTTATAAGTATCAATCAGCAGGATAAAAAGGGCAGAAGGATCTACCGTAATTGTCGTCCTTGCAGAAAAATTGCATCGTTTTATAATAAATAATCTAGGTATTTTTATTCACTTTCAATGAAAATTGTATTGTTTTTAAAAATCAATTTCATATTAAAAATGAAAAGGTTATGATATGTTGTTTAATAAATCATTTATTAATTTAATGAAATTCATGCCAGTACTAAAACCCAAAATCCATCGTTTGACACACTGGTGTACTGATGGGCCTAGCCTAGTAGGGGACGTGGACGTTTTTACCAACTTTACGAGTAATGTCATACAATATTTTTTGGAGTAATGTCACACTGCTTTGGATTCCAACTTACCATAATTATCAGTGAGAATCACTAGTTAGCTTAGGTTAACGTAAAATAAACAAACAGTAAACAATACACCCACATACCCGAGAGACGCAATCAACATTGAACAGCTGCAGTCAGTGTTTACCACTAGGGACGCCCTCCCTGATTGACAAAATAATAGTAACGGTATGTTAAGTTTATTATTCTAATAAAAAAATCATATCAAAGTAATTCCAGTTTTGAAAATCTGTTGAAGTAGCAGTAACTAAATAAAAATATAACTAATTAATTCAAATTTATGTCGAATCAATATATTTATGAATTTTGACTAAAAGGGCACTTTTGATATGAAGAAGAAAAAGGGCAGGGGCTCAAGCACCCCAAGCCCCCCCCCCCCCCCTGTGCACGGGCCTGTGGGTGAGCATTCTAGTGAACCTAACGTTTCGCCAAATGTCTCCTTAACTATTTCTTCTGGAACATATTCATCACTACCTGAGTCTTTTTCATCTTCAATCGTCTTGGCTCTAGAGAAGCATGTTGAGCAAAGTTTCTGTCCTGGTATCAGATTCAGTCTAGTTGCTATGTCTTTGTCAATAATTTGTAGTGATTCTGCAAATAAAGTAGGGTAATGTAAACTTTAAACACATTGGAAAATAATTTTAAAACCTCAACATTTGGTTATAGGCTATTCGTATAAAATATTCAAAACATTCAGTAGCACAGTATATAGCCTACCGTATTAAAATTAAATAGCTAATTTAGGTTACAATTTACAATATAAACTTCTTTATGAAATATAAATATATTAGTACCTATATTTACTTACTTGTTATCTTCTTTCGATGATTTCTCCATGGACCTTGGCAGCTACGTTGCATTTGTTGGTAATGCATTCCAAACATTTTTTTCATGGTGGTAGCATACAGTAGCACTATTTGGGTTGATTACAGTTGCTTTTGTTCTCCATAATAGCAGTTTCCTTGTTTCATCTGTCAGCTCATGTAAGGTATACATACCCACCTTCCTGGTGAGTCTGTGTTCATGACATGGATCATCCAAGTACATACCAAAGCTGCACTTTGATTCTTGATTAGAATAAGCCATTATTACAGGCAGTAAAATTAAGTTAATTGCTCTAGTTAAATTTTCTGAAAATAAAACATCATGATCTATAAAATAGGCCTGGACATTAATGATTAACCATCATGTTTTACATAAGAATATACAAAGTGAAATGACCTACCCAGAGCCCTTCGAGTCGCTGGTTGTTTTGACAGACATATTAAATTTCTTGTATGTTTTAGACTTATATACATATTATTACAATTGTAAATCAACTTAATAAGTAATAAAATGGAAGTAAAATTACAATTCAATGTCATAAATAGAACTTTAAAAATTTGCAAATTTTGCAAAAATTTGAGATTTTTCACAAAAAGCACTTTTCTTTGAATCACCAAAACTATATGAAGGAGTTCAGTTGAGATCTATTCCTTAATATATGTTTTTTTACACATATGTATCTTTCTTTACTAGAAGTATCAACTCCCTGACTAATTTTGGACACCTTTATATTAAGCTCCAAAGTTGATGTTAATTTTGGAAATTTTTAAAAATAGAAATAAATCCTTTTTTGGTTATTTTTTTATTTCACTCATAAATTTACAACCCATAGAGACTATTAGGAGTATTAAAACAGCTGTGATTGATGTAGAACTAAAACTTTTGAAAATGGTAGTCATAAAAGTGGGAGGAATTGATGCAAGCTTCAAAATGGAGCCATATTTAAGCCCTTGTAACTTAGAAACTATTTGTTCCACAGCCTTTTTGCTTGCAAAATTGAAAAGCCCACCAGAAGTTGTATTGGCATGACAAATTTGAAGCTTCTACTCCTATTAGAAGACACTTTTCAAGGCCTCTCAAAATGAAGGTGTTGGTCGATCAAGCCCAACATGGGCATTTTTTGTCGAAGGTGGGGGCCATTTAAGCGACCATAAAATTAAACGTTTTTGACTGAGGAAGCTAAAATTTTAGATTTAAGCTATTGAATGGTGTATGAATCAACCCTGAAAATTTGAAGAAAATTGGAGATGGTCACCCGACCACCCCTGTACCTATTGAGCTGGAATGACCCTTCAGACAATAAAATTATGCATGATGAGTTTCTTTCTGATGGGACTACTGTACTGTCTACCAAATATAAATATAAAGACTTCATAATTTATAAGCACAATTTCAAATAATTATTTTTGAAGCACCAGTGACAAACTTTTAAAATTTGGGTGTAAAATTTTGCATATTTTGTATAATAATTTTGATTCCTATCGAGATAATTAATAGTTTTTGAATTTTTGCTTGAAAATTAGAATTGTAAAGATTTTACCTCTCTCTTATCTTCATCCATTAATATTGACTTGAATAGGCTTAAAGAATAAACTATAGACCTGTGTAGGTCATGTTTATTGGCTATAACAAAAGAACCTCTTGTTCTATGTTCTCATGTTGTTAAACCCTATTATTATTTTCATTACAGCTTTGGTGCAAGGTTAGGCATGTGTGGAACTTTGTCTTCAAATGTGTTAAAATCATTCCTAAATTAGTTTCCCAATTTACTTCCTTGAAAAAAAAACTATGAAAAGAAAAAATTATCTTTCTAATTTGAAAACTTTATTTTTACCAAAAGCAATAAGACAATTTTATTTGTATGGACCTCAAGGACTACATTGATTTTCATTCAATAGCTATAAGGTGCAGACCCATACTGTAGGTCATGGAGTATTTAGTTATTTTTACATTAATATTTTATATCCTTCAGAATAATGAACTTTTAACTAAAGGAAACCACTTTTTTTAAGTTAATTTTTTCTATTTCTCATTTGATGTCATGAGTCAAAATGGAAAAAGGTGAACATATATGTGATTTGAAAGAAGAATATTGGAGTATTAAAGATGAATTGAATATAAAGATGAATTGAATATTAAAGAAGAATTGGATATTAAAGAAGAAGATACAATTGGCCATAGAAACATCTGTGATGAATGGGAGGTAAAGAATAGATATGAACACTTGGTTGTCTTGTATATTTTAAGTGGATTGTGATTCTTATCAAAGGAAAGAACCTTTTTGAAGTTTACTTGATTTCATTAATGAATACAGATTATTTAGTAAGATAGGTTATTTATTAATAAATTTATCAAAAGATTGAGTTGATGGACTCATTTTAAAGACTTCAATAGATTATAAAGCAATTTTCTTAAACTTTGAAATAAATTGAAGTAGGAGTTTAATTATTGAATATGATGAAAAAACTATAAAACCACTTTCAGAGTGATAAGATCAAAGATGAATGGATGAAAGAAATTTCTGTTAAAGAAGAAACAGACTTCACTCTTGAATTTAACATTAAGGTAAATATTTTTATGTCCTACTTGATTACAACTTTGTTAAAATAATTCATTAGCCATGGTATTCTTCAGCTTGGTTCATTTATACATGTATACTTTCAATGGATGAGGAAAAATAGTTACGACATTCCATGTTATTCTTGATGACAGTAGTGAGAGGCACATTATGTTGTTGTCTACCTTCCTGTATGATCATTGTGAACAACTCAGAAGAGAATTATGTATGAAATCTATTATTCAATAATTATTTTACAGTTCTCTATTTTTAGAATAGACTAGCATGAAAAAGGAAGATAGTATGTAATGTGTACCCTGCAATACCAATACCTCATAGTAGTATAAAAGCTTTGATAAGGAAGCTTCAAATTTTCAGAGGATTGTACATTAATAAGATGACACCAAATTTTTAAATTTGTATTGGCTTATTTCCTTTCCAACCATTTATGAACATAGCTTTGAAATATTCCCTTGGAAGAACCAACACATTTGCATGTTTTTGGGTGCCAGTGTGAAAACCAAACCTGCCGTATGAAAATTAATTTAACTAGATTTTATAAAGTTAAATCATTTAGGAATGTTAGGTTACATGAAATTTAGGGATTTATGCATCACTGACATTCTTTTCTGAGATAATTAAAAGCTTTGTTTATGGAACCCTATGAAAATAAATCTTGTGTGAAATAATACATGTATCAATTTGATACACAAATTATTGTATGACCTTATTATGAAGGCCCTTAATAACCATACCTATATTAACTTCTTTTTCTCACTGAAACTCAGGTGTCTGAGGTAACTGACAGCAACCCCTTTTTTGTACCTTCTTACTTTCTCTACACTCAATTTCACTACAATGCTGGATGTTGTGTATATGTACACAATGACCTAACTTGTTCTCATATTCCCAAACTTCTATATCTTTTGGCTAAGGCTTACATGCCAATCTCAAACTAAATTCATCTCTGCTTTCTCCTAATTCTATTGACTATGCAAAATTCTTTGACTACCTCACTTCCAAAGTGAAATACATTCTATCTCATTCTCCCTTTGTTGAATTCTTCATTTTAGGAGATTTCAATGTTCACCACCACCTTTGGCTTTCCTCTAATTTCACTAACATCCATGGTGAACTAGCTTGTAACTTTTCTATCCTAAATGACCTAGAGCAGATTGTACAGCACCCTACTCATATTCCCAATCACTTTGGAGATAGGCCCAACATTCTGGATTTATTTCTTACCTCTCATCCTTCTTCTTACTCTGTGAAACTTTTCTCTCTGTTGGGCTCCTCCGATCACAATCTTGTATCTGTTTCCTGTCCTATCACTCCAATTTGGCCTTTGGATCCTCCCAAGAGGAGGTGCCTTTGGCACCACTGATTGGGAGGCCCTTGGGCAGTACTTCTGTGATTTCCCATGGCATGATTGCTGCTTCCATGGCTGGGGCCCTTCTGGGTGTGCAGAGTGCATCACAGGTGATTCTCTCAAGCATGGAGTCATACATTCCACATTCTATTCCTACTACTTATGCAAAAAACCTTGGTTTAACTTTACTTGTTCTAATGCTATCTGCAACAGAGAGGAGGCTTTCAGAATGTACCATCACCATCCAACTCTTGACTCTCACTCAGCTTATATTTCTGCCTGGAATTGTGCAGAATCTGTTCTTTGACTCTCCAAAAATTCCTTCATCTGACAAAACTATGAAAACCTATCCACTTCTAATTCTTCTCACTCTTTCTGGCATCGAGCGAAGAACCTCTTCAACAACTTTACTTCTTCTTTCCCTCCTCTTTTCCATTCAGATGGCACAGTTGCCATCTCTCCTCCAGACAAAGCTAAACTCTTCACTCAAACTTTCACTTACAATTCAACCCTGGACAATTCTGGTGCTCTGTTCCTCCATCTCCCCCATCTGACTTTATTATATCTGAAATTAGAATCTTTTCTAAAGATGTTTTTTCTGCCCAATCTGGGCTTAACTGTAGGAAGGTGTATGGTCCCAATGGTGTTCCTCCTCCTGTTCTTAAGAATTGTGCTTCTGTGCTGACACCCTGCCTAGGCAAACTCTTTCACCTTTGTCTCTCATCTGGTACTTTTCCTTTGTGCTGCAAGTTTGCTCTCATTTAGCATGTCCCAAAGAAGGGTGGCCACTCTCAACCTTCCAACTATCATCCAATTTCATTGATTTCCTGCCTTTCTATATTTTTTAAATTTATCCTTAATTGGAAGATTCTTAAACACCTCTTCTCACAATCTTCTTTCAGATCGTCAGTATGGATTCTGCAAGGGATGCTCTACTATGATATTCTTGCATATCTCTCTGACTCTTGGTCATCCTCCTTTTGGGATTTCAGTGAAACCTTTGCTACTGCGCTAGACACATCAAAAGCTTTTGATAGAGTCTGGCACCAATTTTTAATTTTGAAACTGCCCTCCTTCAGTTTCTATCCTTCTATCTGTGCCTTCATCTCTAACTTCCTTTCTGGCTGATCTACAGCTGCAGTTGTAGATGGTCACTGTTCTTTTCCTAAAGCTATTAACAGTGGTGTTCCTCAGGGTTTTGTCCTGTCACCCATCTTTTCTTTTCTTATTTATTAATGATTTTTTAATTTGCACTTCCTGTCCTATTCACTCCTATGCTGATAATTCCTCTTTTCACTTCTCTACCCACTTCCCAAAGCATCCCTCACAGCAGTCACTTCATGATTCACATGGGATAGTGATGGGACACCTGACCTCTGATCTTTCTGCTATATCTGATTGGGGCAGAGAAAACCTTGTGGCTTTCAGTGCCTTAAAAACTCAGTTCCTCCATCTGTCTACTCATCACAGTCTTCCACATGACTATCCCCTTACATTCAACAACAAACAATTCAATCCTTCCTCTTCTCTTAACATTCTTGGCATTTCCTTTTCTCATGATCTTTCCCGGGAAGAATACATGTATGCTCTTTCCAAAACAGCTTTTAAGATGTTAGGTGTGCTGTACTGGCTTCACAGTTTATTCACCCCTGCTCAGTTGCTGTCTCTGTACAGGGGTCTTGTGTGCCCCAGTATGGAGTATGCTTCTCATGTATGGGGTGCCTCAACCCACATAGCTGTACTTGACTGGATAGAATCAAAGGCTTTTTGTCTCATCAATTCCTCTCTTACTCACTGTCTTCAATCCCTCTCTCTTTGCTGCAATGTTGCCTCACTCTCTCTTTACTATCACTATTATAATGGACACTGCTCTTCTGAACTCTCTAACTGCATGCCTCCTCCTTTAAGGAGAGCACACAGCTCCACACTTTCTACACTTCATCATTCCTTTTCTGTCCAACTCTCTAATGCAAGGGTTAATCAGTATTTCCAGTCTTTCATCTACTCAACCAGTCAACTCTGGAACAATCCTCCTCAATCCATCTTTCCCCGTCTATGACCTCCAATCTGTCTAGGCATCTTGAAAACCCTGGACCTTGATTTTGGCTTTCTTCTTCTATGTCTTTAACTGCATTTGGCGACTTTATTCACTGACATTTTTTGTCCTTAACTGTGTAAAGCGACTGTAGCCCATGGCCGTAAAAACATTTCTCTTAACCGCATTAGGCGACTGCAGTTTGACTGTTAGTTTGACTGCACCAGCCACAGAGTGTGGTTGTGTTATTTGTCACTGTCACACGTCATCTTATGCGCAGTGACAAATGTGCTGAGTGCTGACACTGCTGAGGCTGATAAATCTTAAATTCTGCTTCGTTATCATGGCTTCTACTAGTCAAAGAAGTACATCCTCTCTCGTCTGGAAGTATTTCGACATAGATGAAAACGACGAGTCTAAAGTAGTCTGCAAAGAATGCAAGAAATTATTGTTACGTGGAGGAAAAGAGGGGAAATCTTTTAATACAAGAAATCTTAAAAAATACCTGCAAAACAAGCACAAGGAGAAGAATGAAGAATTAAATAAAGAAGAAGAGAGGCTACAGAACAAGAGGAAACTGGAGGGATATTTCAACAAACCTGTAAAAAAGAATACTGGCACATCATCAACAAGAAGTTCTACAAATGAAATTCAAATATAACTGGATGAAACTTATGTTTGGAAGCAAATTTGGGACATCAACAACCCCCAGTTGCAAACCATTCACAAAGCCATCAATTGGAGAAATGATTGCTGCTGACTGCCAACCATACTCTATTGTTGAAGATCTTGGATTTAAAAGACTAATGAAGCTAAAACCTAATTATCAGTTGCTGGGAAGAAAGTATTTTTCTACAAAAATTGTTCCTGATATTCACACAAGAGTACTGGATAAGGTCAAGACTACATTGGAAGAAGCGGAGAACATCAGTTTTACTACTGACATTTGGACAAGCAGTTCAGATATGGCTTTTATTAGCCTAACAGCACATTGTATTGACTTCAATTTTGAGCGAAAAACTGTTGTACTTAGAGTTGCACCTTTTCCATGATCCCATACTGCTTCAAACATTGCTGAGGTGATCAAAAGTGTTGTTCAGGAATTTAAAATACCATCCTACAAGATTCAGGTTTTTGTATGGGATAATGGAGCTAATATTGTCCGAGGTATTCAAGACACAGGCTATGCTAGTCTCTCGTGCTTCCTCCACACTCTACAACTCATGGTTCTTGACAGTATTTTCGAACAACGAATAGTTAAGGATATGATCACAAGTTGCAAGCAAATAGTTGGACATTTCAGCTATTCAGCACTTGCATACAACAAACTAGCTATGCTACAGAAACAGCATGACTTGCAAAAAACTGCAATTGCCAACTACTGCCTTGATACTCCCAACCTCCCTGTATTTGATACCAACAAGTGGACTTTGATTGGGAAGTTTACTGCGCTGCTGAAAATATTTCACAAAATTGCTGTTCAGTTGAGTGAAAGGTCTGCTACTATCTCAGAAATAATACCTCAAATAAAGTTTCTACAAGTCTTCATAGCAAAAGCATCAACTGCCATCAGATTCTTTGGACTTGAAAGTACTCTTTCGGCTATTAACGCATCAATGAAGAGTCGCTTTGAATGCTATCTGGATGATTACAATCCAATACTAGCCACATACCTAGACCCCAGATATAAGACCTTGTTCCAAAATAAATCTAGTGAAGATTCCAAAATGCAAGGAAGCAACCTGGAGAGAGCAATGATAGATAGCATCAAGAAAAGGAGCAAAGCTGTTCAAGAGGAAGGAAGTGGACATACAAGTACTACGAGTGAAGAAGATATGCAAGAGACTGCGAGTGCTTCTGACAACATTATAAGTGATGAGTTCAGTGAATTTGACTTTGACAAGTGCATGGACCAATTGGTTCAAGAGGACCGTGATGATAGTGAGGGAAGTGGAACAAAAAAATCAACTCCAGGAAGTTCATCTAAGAATAAGAAGCACTGCACAACATCATTTCTGATTAAAGATGAAATGACCAAATATCAAATGTTGGAATTAGAATCACGGGATGGAGACCCTTTAAAGTGGTGGAAACAGAATGCAGTTATGCTTCCAACATTAAGCCATCTTGCAAATAAGTACCTGTCTTCTCCCACTTCATCAATTGAAAGTGAGAGGTTGTTTAGCACTGGGGCCGATATTAACACTCCACACAGGAATCATCTAAGTGCAGAAAGAGGCAAAATGTTAATGTTCCTTCACTACAACTTACGAATTTTCGATTTTGAATATTAAGAATATAGTTAATGTTTAATTATCTATATGTTTCTAATTTCTATTAATCTTAATAATAATTATTTACTGGAAAATTGGAAATTTTATTTTTTTTATATCTTAGTATCTTACAATGGAATTTTTCATTTTGTAATTTGTTCAAAATTTTAGTTTTTTTCTAATTTCTATTAATCTTATCATTATTTACTGGAAATTTTTGTTTTTATTTTTTTATACCTTATAATGGAATTTTCTATTTTGCAATTTGTTCAAAATTTGTTTTTTTGTGATTAAAGGAAGAAAACGTTATCTTTTTTGTTTTTATTTATTATTCACACAATGCAGATTGTTAATAAGTCAACTTAGTCAAGAAATATTGTTATTCCCAAGGGCATGCTTGGTAGTTGAGGTCATGGAAACTGTCCTCAGCTCAGCATTGTACGGGAAGTTGCGCTCCCAGGGTCCTGACTCCTGAGCCAAACAAACAGGTGGATACTGGATAAAAGTTCATAAAACTATATTCTATTTCAATTTCGACAGTATGACCGTGTTTGAATTTTTTTGAACTGTTAATTTCATCCAATAACAGTTGTCTCCAACTTCCCCTATTTCTAATATTAAAATGAAAGTAACTATATTTTTTTTATAATTTAACAGATTAAGCATTAATCAAAGTATCGGTATTGGCAAAGTATCAGCCATTTGTTAGTATCAGTGTATTGGTATTGTTGAAAAGTGGGTATCAGTATTGGCCAACATGTTGGTATCGGCACATCTCTATTTCTAAGTTTCACATAGTCACAAATGCCAGAGTTTTGATCGTGAATGCGTGTGTTTTCCCTCCTTTTTGACAATTTTGATTACTTCGTAATGTAAATATTGTGTAATTCAAATTATTCAAAATGTTGTGTAACCCAAACTTTCTGTATATTTTGACATGATAAATATATGAAATTGTCATTACTTTGAATAATTAACCCCTTGGCCCCAGTGAAGTACACCCGTACTACATACATGAGCCATAGCCAGATCCTGTGTAGTATGGTCGTACTTCATTAACTTTATTTATTTCTAATAGCTCTGATTTTTCTAGGATTATGCTATGCTGTTCATATGATAATCAGGAGGAACTTACTGTGTCAAAATTATCAGCCAATCAAAATTTGATTAAGTAAATAGGCGGAGTTAAAGATAATTTGTGGGGTCTGATTGGTCAGCATTTACATCATATGCTTTCTGCCCATGCATAAATACAGTTAAAATATGATTCTAAAATAGTTGTCTGCTAATGTTCATTTGTGTTCATGCAGTTGTTTTTGTTTACATTTATAAGCCTACAAACATTACACAGTGGCAAGCAATGTTAGTGACATTGAAGTTTGCAGTGATGATAGTGGCAGTGAATATGAACCAAGTTCTGAAAGTGAAAAGGATTTGACTGATTTTGAAGATGAATTAGTCAGTGATACTGATGAAGAGCCTTTAGAATTAAATGATGGTTGGATTCGTGTGGCAAACATTTTTGAAGACAATAGGCCCACTCTGCCTCAGCCATGCAGATGTGACTTTGAGGGAGTGAATCCTGAAATTGACTGAAGGAAAAACCATTGCTGATTATTTCAAAACTTTTGTAAATGATGATGTGATTGAGCATATAGCAAAATGTATAAACAATAAGGCTAAAGCATTTCTGGATTCAAATCCTGATCTAAATAAATGTGTAAACAATTTGAAGTGGCATGATATGTCTAATGATGAATTATATGTTTTTCTAGCTCTGGTAATTTTTAGTGGTGTGCATAGGCTTCCTGAAATGAGAGACTACTGGTCTCACTCTGATATATTTCCTGGTGAATATTTCTACTGCGGTAAGATAATGAGTTGAGACTGATTCTATTCTATCATGAAGTTTCTTCATTTTACTGAAGTGAAAGAGGTTCAGAAAAATGATCCTGCCACATGCCTGAACAAGTTTTGTAATCTATTGCAAAAGAGGTGCATGTCTGTAGTTGATGCTGGGGAGCATATTGCTATAGATGAGGCTCTTGTACTGTGGAAAGGGAAACTAGGCTTCAAACCATTTATAAAAACAAAGTGGGCTAGATTTGGTGTAAAACTTTTTGTGATGTGCAATGGGGAAAAGAACTGGAGGGTACACATGGAACTTTTGTGTGTACTATGGAAAAGATTGGTATCAGCTGCCTGCTTTACCTAATGCCAGTCATTTATCTATTTCTGAACACATTGTGGTCTTCTTAGCTGAGTCAGTGCTTGGTCAAGGTAGGCATATTTAACTGATATTTGGTACTCTACATACAACTTGCTAAATTCCTTGACACTCAGGACACAATGTTGACTGGAACAATTTGTGCTAATAGGGGCCTTCCAAAAGAACTAAATTCAGAAAAACTGGCAAAACATCAATCTGCATTTGTGAGAAATGGCAGTGCATTAGTTGTTAGATGGGAAGACAAAAAACTATGAATGTCATAAAATATGCAGCAGGTGTAGTTGAGAAAGACAAGACGTACTTTGGTGGCATACGAAAGGTTTACAATAAACCCTCTCAAATTGAAAAATATAATGAACTGATGGTCTCCATTGATATGGCTGATCAACTGCTTGAGCCGTACAATCCATGTATCAGGTCATCCCATAAGTAATGTCATTTTTTTACCTTTATTTCCAAATGAAAATAAAACTGTATCAAAATAAATTTTAATCAATTTTATATTTTCTTTCACTTTCTATGACTGTCTGCCACCTCTCTACAAGCATTTCAATTCCATATTGATAAAATTCCTTCGGTTTAGAAGCAAAAAACTCGGAGAGGGCAATGTTGATAGCCTTGAAACTTTCAAGTTCTTTCCCATCATGGTAGTTTTGAAAACTTCTGAATAGGTGGTAATCTGATGGTGCAAGGTCTGGTGAATATGGAAGATGTGGAATTTTTTCCCAAACAAGCTGTTCAGTTTTGGCATGGTGATTTCAGCAGTATGAGGATGCGCGCTGTCCTGTTGAAACACACCACCCTTGCAATTGGCCAAAGAAGGACGTTTTGTTTGCAATGCAATGCTCCGTCTTTGAAGTTGCTGACAGTAGACTTCGGCTGTAATGGTTGATTGGGCTGCAACAGTTCAAAATGAACCACTCCTTGAATATCCCACTAAACGCACAGCAAAACCTTCCTGGGGTGAAGATGTCCTCTTGGCTGTGGTGTAGCAGATCCCCAGCACTGACCCACTGCCATGACGCTTAACATTGTGATGAAGTACCCAATTTTCATTCCCAGTAATGAGTCATTCAAAAGGTGCTTGAAGTTGCCAAAAATGCAATGAAGAGCAAATGTTCACGCGATCTCACAGTTGTCTGTGACAACGTATGGGGAACCCACTTCCCAAGTTTCGACACTTTTCCCAGTTGTTGCAGGTGGTGATGAACTGTGTAACCAGTCGAATTTAGTCGCTGGGCAAGTTCTTCAACAGTTACAGCAGGATTTTCTTCAAGTAGCTATCAAAAGGTCATCATTGAACTCAACAGGTTGGCCCGAGCGCACTTCATCAGTTAAGCTATAGCCACCAGACCTAAACTTCTGGAACCATCTTTGACATTTCCTTACATTTAAAGCTTCCTCCCCATAAATACCTGACTATTTTTTGTGGCTGCAGTTGTTTATTTCCTTTTCTAAACTCATAAAGCATTATGCCTGGTGTGTTCCTCTGACACCTCCATTTATCCGTAAGTGAAATAAAAAGATTAACATGATGAAACTTCACTTAGAGTGAGAAGTAACATGTCTAAACACAAAAATTCGAGTTTTCCACAAAATATACAGAGAAACATGTACAAACACGACGCGAGTTTAGCAATGCAAAAAAACGACATTACTTATGGGATGACCTGATAGAAAATCTCTTGCATGGTTCAAGAAGATTGGCTTACATTTGATCATGCGAGTGGTCTTGAACAGCTTCTTGGTCTACAAGAATAAAGAAACAAACACCAAGACTAGATTCTGAGACTTTATTGGGTCATTAGTGAGTCAACTTCTTGAAGAGTATGCTCCAAAATTCAAAGAGAGAAAAGAAGAATATGTGAAGCAAAACAGTCGCACTGTTTCGTGTAAAAGACCGTGGGATAAGGTGGTACATTGCCATGTACCAATTCCAGTAACTGGAAAGAAACAATGACCACAGAAGCGTTGCACAGTTTGCTACCCAACTGTGAAAGTCACAAGAAAATGCTGCCTTGAGTGTGATGGCGCTTCAGCCCTATGCTCTTTGGAGCATTTTGAAGAGTTGTTTCCAGTCAAAGTGTAAATGTGTTTAAAAATAGGCTAGACAAAGTACTGAATACTCTCATAGTTTAAGACTAAAACATAAGAAAACTCTGCAGGAGTTCGCTTGCACGGTGTCTCTGTGAGTAAGCTAAATATAGAGCTATTTATATATTCTCCACTTTCCTGTAAAATTTCCTTGGCTACTTTTCCAGGGTCAAGGTATTTTCTTCAACCTTTTTCCATACCTGCCTCTGGCAGGGAGGGAGCGGAGGGTGGGGAGAGAGCCTTCTACTTTTCTATCCAGTTTTCTACTACTGCTAGGATAGTTGAAAGAAAAATAAACTTTTACAAAATTTTCCCTGGCACCCGTTGCCATTGGTACCTCCTCAGTATGGGCCGCAAGGCCTTTTGAGGTACTTCTTTTCCTTGTGACCAATTGATGGTGCTTGGCTGTACTGCTCTGAGGTGAGAGGGCTTTACTGCCCAGCTGGCTGCCAGGCCAGCGTAAAGTCTCGGGCGTGGCCTCTGGGTCTGGTGGGATATCCCTTGAACACTGGATTCTAAGAGTCTGGCCCACTTGTGAGTGACTAGTAAGACTTAGTAAGGGGCTGCATCTCGCTGTCGCTCCTGGCGGAAAATCCGTGACGCTTGCGTCGCGAGTGTTTGTCAGTTGGTAGCTGCGACACGTTTGGGACGGTCCGGCCCTGGGGAGACCTTTGGTCGGTGCGGCAGCAGGAGAGGTGTAGTCTTCTGGAAGGAATGAACGTCACTTGCAAAAAGGCGTGCGGCTACGCGCGGGATTAATTCACCCCCCCCCCCCCCCCCCCCCCCCCCTTTTTTATATACTGGTCATAACGTTTTTGGATAGTTTTCATTGCTAGAACGCTTTATCTTATTCAGAGTATTCAGAAAAACAAAAAAAAGAGAAAATATGGCAGGGCCAGCTAAATTGAAAGCAGAATGCTTTAAATGTAAAGTTAATCATTGGTGCGTAGACTTCCCAGAGGGTAGTATCAGCGATATCACATCCCTTAGTGTATGTTTGTTTTGTAAACTTAGAGACAACCACGAAAAGGAAGTTAAAGAGCTAAAGGAATTAGTAAAAAAGCTTGAAGCTAGGGTCGTAGCACTGGAAATCCAACCCAGTGGACAAGATCAAATTAAAAACACACCAGCAGATTCAAACTGTAAGATTAAGTATCAGAACAAAGGGAGGGCTCAAAGAAGGGGCTGATAGAGAAGGGTGGGAAGGGATCGATAGAGAAGGGTGGGAAGGGGCCTGCTGATGGCCCAAAGAAACCGAAGGATGTAGCTACCTGTCGGGGTGGGTCGGGTGGTGTAACTGCGTGTATGGGTGGCGACGGGTTTCGAAAGGTCTCGGGCAAGAAGGCTGCGAAGCCGAAGCCTGAGACCCCAGTTGCCCCTGTCAAGACCTCTAACCGCTTTAGTCTCCTGTGCTCGAAGGAGGAAGACACCGTTTTGATTGGGGACTCGCAGATCAGGGGCCAGGAGAAGTACTTTGCTTCTGCAAACCGGGATGGGAGGAAGGTAAGGTGCTTACCTGGGCGGGGAACGGCGCACTTAAGGAAGGAGGTAGAGAAGGTGCGCGTGGATAGTCGGAGGACTGCGATCGTTGTCCACGCTGGTGGCAATGACCTGTTCCTCAAAGGCGGTGGGGTAGGTCTTACAGAAGGGATCATCACCGAGATCATGTCTCTTGCGGATGATCTAAAACTGAAGACAGACAGGGGAATGTTAATGGGTATTTTACCGCGAATGAATGTCAGTGACCACGCGCTCAGTAAGGTCATTGGCATCAACGAGAGGGTACAAGACTTGTGCGTTCCGCTGGGCGTGAAGTTTATTGACCCCTTCGATGCATTTTCGGGTAGGTGGGACCTTTACCAGAGGGATGGTGTCCACCTCAATGACAAGGGTAAAGGTGTGCTAGGCGCGCTGCTCGACCGGCACCTATACAGAATGGTGAGGTCGAGTCCTGGGAGAGATGATGGGCCCCCACCGGGGAGAGATGAGGATGAGCCGGTGGCGGACGTACCTTCGACTGAAGGGTGCGTCGAAGTACAGATGGGTGACCCTCCTCCTACGTTGGAGGGGGCTCAGTCTCCTGCGGAAGTTGCCCCCTCGTTAGTGAGGGGCTCTTCAACTCCCGACAGCCCTGGCTGTTCGGGAAACGGGTCGTGCTAGGGGGCGGTCAGAATAGGGAAGGCTCCCTCCGTGCAATGCTTTTTAATGCTAGGTCAATTAGGAACAAGTTTCGCGAGCTACGGGCGCTCTTAGCATCAGAATACCAGGATATCGTTGCTATCACCGAGTCCTGGATTCATACTGATCGTAGGGACTACGTTGGGGAGTTCGAAATTCCCGGGTATAGAATGTTTCGCAAAGACCGCACCCGTGGGGAGGGGGGTGGGGTACTAATATACGTCAGAGACACGTTGAGTCCGGTTGACTGCCAGTTCCGGTCGGAACGGGAGCTGCTTGGCGTCGATCTGAACGTGGGAGGGACGAACTATAGGTTAATCTTGGTGTACAGACCTCCGCATCTCCTCCTCGAGGAGGATACAGCCCTGTACACCGAACTCAGTAGCCTGCTAGGGGATAGGGTGTGTGTAGTTTTAGGAGACTTCAACTGTCGCGGCATAAAGTGGGAAAACAGGACTGCCGATGCTGAAGGGAGGAGGCTAGTTGACTTTGCTGATGAGAACTTCCTCACTCAGTGGGTCAACGAGCCTACACGAGGCGAAAGCGTTCTAGACTTAGTATTCACGACCGAAGACAACCTCGTCACTGGCCTCACCGTTGACGAATCGTTGGGCGGGAGTGATCACGGTCTTATTAGGTTCCGTGTGTGCGTCCCTCGGGTGAAGCGTAGTAACTCGAGAGGCAGTAAGCTCGATCTCCGGCGGGCGAACTTTGTTAGCCTCAGGGATAGCGTAGCAGAGAGATGGGGTTAGAGGTTGGCGGCGATGTTGAGGGAGTGTGGAGTGCATTCCGGGATGAGTTTATGGTGCTGCAGTCTGCTGCCATACCCTCAAAACCGGTCACCCCTGCTTCAACGCAGCCTAAGTGGTTCAATCGTGGCATCGCTTCGGCTATCCGAAATAGGAAAGTAGCGTATAGGAGGGCGAAGGCCAATCGTTCCCACGAGAACACTGAAGCGTATGTCCGCCTGTGTAGGGAAGTGAAGGCGAAGGTTAGGCTAGCGAAACGTAACGAAGAACTACGGGTGGCAAGCCTCTGCAAGGGGAACCCTAAGGAGTTCTTCAGTTATGTTAATAGTAGAAAGCCCATTAGAAGCATGATAGGTCCTTTAAAGGACGGAAGCGGCGTTCTGCGGACCTCCGACGCGGACATCGCTAATGTGCTTAATGAGTACTTTGCGGGAGTGTTCACCAGGGAGGATACCCGCGTCATCCCCGAGCCAGCTGTGAGGCACGAAGGTGCTGGCCTGGATAGTGTTAGATGTACCGCGACAGTCGTTGCTCATAGAATAGACAAACTGAGCGCGTTTAAGGCTCCTGGGCCAGACCAGTTTCTCCCCAGTGTTTTGCGAGAAGTGCGCGACCAGGTGGCTCCCCACCTGGCTACAGTCTTCAACAAATCGTTGGAGATGGGCCAGGTGCCTGGTGACTGGAGGGAGGCCAACGTGACCCCTATCTTTAAGAAAGGGGATCACGAAAGTCCAGGGAACTATCGTCCTATTAGTCTCACTTCAGTTGTAGGTAAATTATTAGAAAGGATAATAGCTGATAGAATCGTTGACCATTTGGATTCCTACAAGCTGCTTGGGGACTCCCAACATGGGTTTAGACGGCATAGGTCGTGTCTCACCAACTTGCTCGAGTTTTTCCACGTCATGTTGAGTGAGTACGATAAGAGTAGGGCGATTGATATACTTTATCTCGACTTTCAGAAAGCCTTTGATAAGGTACCTCACCGCCGGCTAATGGCGAAAGTGCGCGCGCTGGGTATCGGTGGGGAAATAGGTAGGTGGATTGAAAACTGGCTGAGGAATAGGCGGCAGAGGGTGGTAATTAAAGGGGCTAGTTCGGGTTGGGCCTCGGTCACTAGTGGGGTTCCTCAGGGTTCCGTTTTGGGGCCACTGTTGTTTACCATTTACATAAATGATATCGACGGTGGCATCGTCAGTCGGATCGCCAAATTCGCTGATGACACCAAGCTTGGGGCCAATGTTGGGACGCCCGAAGCGATCGAGGAACTGCGTGCGGACCTAGGTAGGATAGGAGAGTGGTCCGAAAAATGGCAAATGCCGTTTAACTTGGGTAAATGCAAAGTGATGCACATTGGCTACGCCAATCCCAAGTCGGACTACTCGATGTTGGGCAGTAATATCGAGGTGACTGATTTAGAAAAGGACTTGGGTGTGCTAATTAGCAGCGACCTTAAGTTTACGAAACAGTGTGTAGAGGTGGAAAAGAAAGCCCAGAAACTATTGGGTTATATCAGGAGGCAATTTCAGTTTCGGAACAAGGAGATTGTGCTCTCACTGTACAATTCCCTTGTTCGGCCGTACCTGGAGTATGCTGTGCAGTTCTGGTCGCCCACCCTCAGGAAAGATATTGAGAGGCTGGAGCGAGTGCAGGCGAGGGCCACAAAGTTATCCCTTCCGTTAGGCATATGGGCTACAATCGACGGTTACGCGCCCTGAACTTGTTTTCGCTTGAAACTCGGAGGCTGCGCGGTCAACTGATCGAGGTTTTCAAGCTCTTACGAGGGTTCAACGATGTCGATTTTAGAAGTATGTTTAGTTTAAATGATAACCCAACTCGCAACAATGGTTGGAAGTTGGATTTGAAACGGTTTAGGACTAGTGTGTGTGGGAATTACTTTACGTATAAGATCTGTGACACATGGAACAGGTTACCTTCGGAAGTTGTGAACAGTTCCTCTGTGGATCAGTTCAAGAAAAGGTTAGACCAAATTTGCACACTATTTGAGTGTGTAGAAAATTTTCCGTGGCACCCGTTGCCATTGGTACCTCCTCGGTATGGGCCGCAAGGCCTTTTGAGGTACTTCTTTTCCTTGTAACTCCTTGTAACTCTCTCTCTCTCTCTCTCTCTCTCTCTCTCTCTCTCTCATATATATATATATATATGCATAAAAACATGATCATGCTGCCTCATGGATGGAAAAGTTAAAAGTTAAGGACTTTGTGCATGGCATATAGGGCTTCCATATATATATATATATATATATATATAATATATATACATATATATATGTCTGTATATATATATGTCTGTGTATATATATATATATATATATATATATATATATTTAATATATATATATACATATACATACAGTGCCCGCGAAAAGTATCCGATCACTCAAGAAAATACAATATTTTCCCTTAATATTCAGAGACACGTAATTCACTTTCTATTTGTTCTAGCGACATCTGGTAACTTTGAGGTTGCTCGCTGATATGAGAGCTATCCAACGCATTCTCAAATTAGTGTTCTGGTAGACTTCGTTGCGGGTGGCTGTGTCTCAAATTTGTCAGATTTCACTGTTTGTGTAAATTTCTTGATATTTTTTTTTTTTACAGAAAGTGGTGTAAATAAAATTTATATAATGTGTGCTAAAAAACAACTTAAGAGTGATTGTCGAGGTGCTATTGTTGCTTTGCATGCATGTGGGAAATCACAGAGACAGATAGCTAAGGAATTAAACATATCCCAAAGTACCGTTAATTTATGGGTTTCACGGGCTAAGAACAATGGTGGCCTAACCACGCCAGTCCCTAAAAAAACGATCTGGCAGACCGAGAAAAACAAATTCGCGAACAGACAAACTTATGAAACGTTTAGTATTGAAAAACCCAACAATAACTGCGAAAGAAATAAAATTTAATATGAATAATTTGTTATCTGGTGTTTCTGAATGAACTATCCAGGAGCGGCTCCAAAAAGAACTCGGATTACCATCTCGCCATGCTGCTAAGAAACCGTTCATTAATGAAAAAATGCGTAAAAAACGTGTCGCATTTTGTAAAAAATACATTCATTGGACTGTTGATGACTGGAAGAAGGTTTTATTTAGCGATGAGTCGACATTTTTGACATTCAGAAGTTGTCCAAAAAAGGTTCGCCGGCCTATTGGCTCAAATAGGATGGACCCTAAATACACCCTAAAGACAATGAAACACCCTCCAAGTGTGATGGTTTGGGGTTGTTTCGGTTACTATGGGCGTGGAAACTTATATTTTCTTCCGAAGAACACAACTATGAATGGTGCACGGTATTTAGCAATGCTACAGGATAAACTTCTAATGGCAATGGCAATCCAAAGGACAAAAACATACATGCATGATGGTGCACCATGTCACAGGGCCAAAATAGTGACAAAATGGATTACTGACAATAAATTTGATATTTTGGATTGGCCTGGTAATAGTCCAGATCTCAATCCGATAGAAAATCTGTGGCTAATAATAAAAAATAAGGTTGAATGCCACGACACTGGCTCAGTCAAAAAATTACAAGAGGCCATCAAAAAGGTATGGTGCAAGGAAATATCAGTGGAAGTTTGTCAAAACTTGATTAAATTCATGCCAAAACGTCTAGAACAAGTCATCCAAACCAAAGGACAGATGACAAAATACTAATATAAGGTTAGTATACATTTAAACATTGTTTTTTATGTAAAAAATACAAATTTCAAGGGTGATCGGATACTTTTCGCGGGCACTGTATATATCACATTATACATAAATAAGGCAGATGTTTTGATGCATATCTGGCAAATGATCAGTTAATGTAGTTGGGAAAAAATCTTGTCTAGGGCCTCATAATGCTAGAAATGGCCCTGCATGTCAGAGTGCATGGACAAATGGTAGTGCGTGTGAAAACTGTAAAGAAAGTAGTAATTGTTCCATTTTACAAAATAAAAGTTAAAATGACTAAATGTATAAACAAGAACTACAGTGGCATAAATCTGTTGAGTGTAGTGGGGAAGGTGTATGGAACGATAGTGCTAGAATGAGTTCATGGTACTATCGAATGCTTGGTGAGTGATGCAGAAGGACAGTTCCAAGGTGGAAGAGGCTGTATAGATCAAGTGTTCACAGTAAGACATGTGATTAAAAAAGCATGTGAAACAGATTGGAAGGTATAAATAGCTTTTATGGATCTTTAGAAAGTTTATGATGAAGTAGAGATGCATTGTGGCAGGTCTTCGGTATATATAGGGTTTGTAGTGGAGAGTTTCTATGATAGAAATAGTGCATATATGATAGTAAATAAAGAACCAAGTGGATGGTTTGATATTTGTGTTGGTGTGCATCATGTGTGTGTTATACCTCTATGGCTGTTCAGTGTGTTTATTGATGGAGTGATGAGAAAGATGAAAGTGCAAATGCTAGAAAGTGGAATAAATGTGATGTTTGATCAGAATAGGTGGAAGCCTGTTGAATATGTTATATGTGTTTTTTTTTTTTTTTACCCTTGGAAGGATCAAGGGAAAATGCCCACAAAAATGCCCTGATAGAAGTTAAAGGAGAAAGCCAAAATCAAGGTCTCTGAGGCTGTTAAAAACTAGCCTATGGATTTTTTTTAATTTTGAAAAGATTGTGTTGTGAGGAATAGAGGAAGAAGTGTGTTTGAGAGCATGCTGCACTGCTCACAAGGTAGATGGTAGATGAGACACAGATAAAAATCATCTAAGAAGGACAGTGACAGGAGAAATGGGAGTTCTAGCACTCCTTGTCTCCTGCCTAATCTCCCCCAACCCCTGAGTACTTCTCTAGTCAATTGGTGTCTATAATCTCTTCCTGTGCTGTGTGATATGCAATAGGCTGTCAAGAGTTTTGTCATGGTGCATGAAAAAGAATGTTGAAAGTGAATATAGGTAAAAGAAAGTTATTAATTATGAAGAATGAGGAGAAATTCAGACTGTCGTGTGATAGTAAATAGAGGTGATGGAGTCTTTTAAGTATTTGGGATTTGTTTTGAACAAAAGAGGTATGAGTGTGGATGAAGTTCATAGTGAAGTGTATCAAGGAAGAAAGGTGGCATGTGCACTGAAAGTGGTTGTGAAGAAGTGGAGGCTGAGTAGAGATGTGAGGTGTTTACATGTAGGTGTGTTAATACTAACACCTGTGTATGGGTGTGAAACAATGACAAAACGTAAAAGGAAGAAGTTGAATATAAGAGCAGTGAGATGGATGACTTAACCATTAAAGGTTGAGATTGGTGCAGGCTTCTGCACACTCAGGAGACAAAAAAAAAAAATGTCAAAATTCACTCATGGTTTGTGAACCAAGCCTGGCCAATTACGATAACTGGTTTGTTGACCAAGCCCAACCTTTAAGGGTTAAGAAGTATGTGTTATATTCTGGATTGATGGAGTGAGAAATTGTGTGGGAAAAGGTGGAATGAGGAAGGTTGTTCCAAAGTTGGTTGGTTGAGTATGTGAAAGATTGAGAATCCTGATTAATCTTCGCATTAGAAAGTTGGACAGAAAAGGAATGCAAATGTGTTGAAAGTCTGGTACTGCATGCTGTCCTCAAAGGAGGAGACAAGCAGTTAGAGAGTTCAGAAGAGCAGTGTCTCATAATGGTGATAGTAAAGAGAGAGTGAAGAGAGAAGGATTGAAGACAGTCAGTAAGAAGTAGTGAATTGATGAGATAAAAAGCCTTTGATTCCACCACCCAGGCAAGTAGAGCTGTGTGGGTTGAACCATCCCACGCATGATTCTAATCTCTTTAAAGCTGTTTGATTTTAACATGTTGAAAGAATGAAAGGTAACAAAGTTGGGAAAAGTGTGTGTAAGAGTGATTGTGAATGTAGAAAGAGGAGACTGAGGGTGAGAAGATGGATGGACATCTACAGAAGCTAAGGCTAACAAAGACCCTAAGATCCACTCTAAGGCTAGCCCGAGAGAAAGGAAAGAGTAGGGGGTTAAGAGAAGAGAAGAGAATGAGGGGTTAAGTAAGGAGCAACACCTATCACTCTTGGGTTAACATTCATTCAGAAAAAGAGAAAAAAGTGGCTAGGAGGAGGTTGGAATGGAGGTGATTTATTAGAGGTACTGTATATAAGTTCAGAACTCTCTTTTATTTATGACAAATCTAGGAAGCATGGCATACATAGTGCCACAGGTGTGGAACTTTGACATGTGAGGTTGTGGGGCTGTTTCACTAGGATGCTAGTGTAAATGATTGTGTATGCTTTAGTTTCTACCTTTTCTCTTCTTCATTACTTTCTGTATTTTATATCTGAGCATGTCTGCCTTCTCACCCTCTCTGAGATTGTATCTACCAGTCTTGGGAACTTAGGTCAGCATCATCTCTCAGGGAAATGATGAGGATGGCACTTGTACTCTCCTCACAGCTGGGAGCAGGACTGTGCTTTCCCAGTAGTTTTTTTTTTTTTAAGTTTGTTCAGATATAATTCTTTTAAACCTCACTTTAACTTCCATTTCTTTCATTCATTCATTGCATCCTTGCTATTCATTTTTTGCTTCACCATTTGTCTCAGAGTTGTATTTAGTATTCAGGTTTCAGCTATAGTATATTAAGCATCAATAACCTGAATCACTGACTCACTCTCAAATAAAATCTGGGAGTGTGAAACAGTTTTGTAATGAAATAGCTTTCTCAAGTTTTCTTGTGTTATAACTATTTTGTTCTCATTCCTTTAAGAAATTATCTAAATTTAGTAACCATTTTGATCTCTATCAAATATTTGTGTGTAAAGTTCTTTAAAACTATTTTTAGCAATTTGTTTCAGAGATCTGAAAATTTGTGTGAGAAAGAAAGCCCTGAACCTTTTGATGATTCAAATGCAAAGGATGTTTCTAAACTTCAGAATCAGAAACAAGATGCTGGTGTGTCATTGAGTAAGAATATTTTGTTCAGAAGAATTCAGTGTTCCAAATACCCATTGGTTAAGCTTAAAAAACTGAACATTAATGACCATAAACTGAAAACTGTTGGAAGACCTTTAAATGAACAAGTAAGATGAAAACCTTTTCTCTGTTTGTTTGAAATAAATCTTTAGTGAAATTACTAATAGTTTGTTGTATTATCTTAGCTGTTGCCACCTCATGTCCTTGAAACTCATTTCTGAATGCACAGTGTCACTATTACTGATTGAGTTTTGTTGTGCTCCTCAATGAAGAAGATTCTTTGTTGTAAGCTTAACCCATTAACGCCCATTGTCCTATTAAAATGACATTTAAAAATTGATTATTATTCTAGCCAAAATCAATAATTTCATATTAATCATCATTTATATTATTAACTAGATAAATTTACTAGTAGTTTAAATTAAAAAAAAGCAAAAATTGTACATAAGAAGTTATTTGAAACATTTTCCGAAAAAGTGCTTTTTAGGGATGAAACTTATATCACAAAATGACTTGCCCAAGGTCTCATTTTTTAGAATAAGGAGATAGAATTAATAACACAGTGCAATGACATAGTAATAAAGGTTTGAGCATCAATATATTGATACATTTTTACTTTCAAAGTGTTCTGCTGTGTCCCATTTCGTCACTGTCTTTTTAACAGGACAATGGGCAGATGACTTCATAAAAATCAGGTCACTTATGAAGTTATGAATCATAAGTATATATTCTAGATAAGAAATGAATTAGTTAGTCATGTCACATGCATTTTTGTTTTCTATGGAGTACTAAAGAAAAGGATGCATGCAATTTTCATGTTTTGCTTGATGACGTAATACAGGGTTCTGGATACTGAAAGGTTAAATTTGGAATATATGATATTCACTACATAATCTACAATCTACTCCTTTACATCCCTTCAGAACAAGATGATTTCAAAATGTGATGCAATAGTAGGTTTTTTATTGAATGCATTCACAACATTGTGCAATCTTAGATAAATGACGTATTCTCAGATAGATGATGTAACCAGCAAAATTCATTTTCATAACATGGTGTAATTTGTTTGTATATAAAGAAGTCTCTGCTCAATATATTTATTTTTGAATTTTGTGGCTTCCATAATGTCCATACATCGAAAAGCTATTAACATTGAAAAGGCAGTATGTATGATAACAGAAGATAGTGATGAAGATTACAAAGCGTGTGATATTGTTATAATTCCTCCAGAAGTCGACAATTTGTCAGATGAAGATGAACCTGCAACAAGTGACATAATAGGAATTGCAAACATTAGTGATACTCCAGGATGTCTTGAAATTCAACATACAAGCAGAAACATATCATTTGAAAAAACTAAATCCTCTTCAAAAACAAAAAACTGGACTCTGACAGATGTGAATCCTAACTGGAGACAAAAAAGCCCTACCTATGCAAATATAGGTAACAGGAAGAGCCATCATATTGAAAATTTCAGTAGAATGAAGCAGTATTGTGTTTAAAAATCAAATCTTGAATTACACCAGTACACATTTGAAAACTTGTCGATCGATTTTTACAAACTAGTTGGTGATTCTATATAATTTGAGTGCGCTGATCTCAAAAATATAGTTAGTTTTTCCCTATCATGTATGGTTTTCTTACTACAGGGTGTGTCATAAATCCCCCATTTATCCCCAAATGTGAACCATCTTATCGAGACCAACATTGGATTGCACATGCTAAACCATAAATTTTGTTGTTATGGACTACAGTAACGCTTACATAATAATGTAGGGTAAATATATATAACAACCAGTCCCGTTCCCAGCAAAATACTCTCTCCCCTCCCATCAATGGGTGGTTAACATTTGGGGACAGATGAGGTATTACAACACCCCTTGTAGCACAAAATCTTTAGGTGATAGAGTAAAACCTAATTAAAGCAGAATTAAATAGCTCCTAGCTCTTGGACAAGCATATTGCTTGTTTATGAAAGAATAAAAAAATAACAAAGAAACAAAATATATTTACCTTCTTTACTTGCAAACATTTCAGGACTTATTCCAAAGACTTAAGACTACGAAGGTAGATCTGACTAATGACAACTAAACCGGTGCTTCTTTGATGTTTTCTTATGCTGTGCGTTAGGCTGATCTCGTTGCAGACACCAGCAGTAATCTGCCATCATATTTGTATGCCATCTTCCTTGATATCTTCTTTCTATGGTTTTGATGTCCTGGTGAAATCATTCCCCGTGCTCGTACCTGACATCTCCGAGATTTTCGGGAAAATGGTCAAGATGTGAAAATAAGAAGTGAACTTTCAGGCTCATGTTGCAGCCTAAGGCATAAAACTTTTTAAGCATATTTTCCACTAGTCTTTCATAATTTTGGCTTTTGTAGTTTCCCAAGAAGTTTTCAATAACATCATTGAAACCAAGCCATGCTTCTTTTTCTTTATTGGTCATTGTGTTCAGGAAATGATCATCCGTCAATAACTTTCTAATCTGAGGACCTATAAAAACACCTTCCTTTATTTTCTCGTAGCTAATCTTTGGATATTTTGAACAAATGTACTTGAAACACTCACCTTCTCTATTCAATGCTTTGACATACTGCTTCATCAAGCCTAACTTAATGTGCAAGGGTGGTAGGAGGATTTTATTTGGTTCAACTAGATGTTCATGTAAAATGTTCTTTGATCCTGGGGTAAGATTCTCTCTAGGAGGCCAAGTTTTCCTCTTCCAGTGCTGGTCACGTGCTCAACTATCCCATTCGCAGATGAAACATGGCATCTTAGTGTATCCTGATTGCTGCCCAAGTAACATGCAACCGACTTTGAGATCCCCACACAATATCCATCTGTGATTTTGATACTGAATTTTCTCCAGAAGCAGTTTCATGTTATCATAGGTCTCTTTTAAATGAGTAGAATGGGCCACTGGGATTGATGCATATTTGTTACTGTTGTGCAGTAACACTCTTTTTAGACTGGTTTTAGAGGAATCTATAAACAACCTCCAGTCACTGGTTTGGTATTCGATGCCTAGCTTGCACACTAATCCTGTGATGTCCTTGCAAAATACCAAGGGACCATCTTCTTCGAAAAAAGGCACGAAGTCTTTCTCATGATTTCTGTACCAAGTGAAGTATGTGTCGGATGCCAATAAATTGTTCTCCTGCAATCTAGACCCCAAAAGTTCTGCAGAGTCCTTAGGCAGATTCAAATCCCTGACTAAGTCATTTAGTTCGGCTTGGGTTAATGGTTTAGGATCTCGGTCAGCTGTTGGCTGTTCATAAACATCATCATTGTCTGGATTTGGAACTGAATCAGAATCTGAATTGTATTGATCCAGACTCTCGGGTGGGCGGGGAATAGGAACTTCTGGACCATGGGGTACCGGCCTTATTGCAGATGGAAGACTTGGGTATTGAAGGCTCTCTTTATTCTTTGCATTATAACCTTTAACATTGCAAGAACAGAAGTAGCAGTCGTCGGTATGGTTTCTAGGCTCGTGCCATACCATAGGGATCCCAAATGGCAAACTTTTCTTTTTACTTTTGCTCCAATTTCTTAGTGCCGCAACACATGTAAGACAAACCTTGTGTGGAGCCCAACTTTTGTCTTGATCTCCTAATTTAATCCCAAAATAAGCATGATAAGCTCTCTTAATGAAGGTCATTACATTTGTCCTTTGTTTTACAACAACATACCGACCACAAATATAACAAAATATGTCTGGACTATGAGTACATCCTGTAGAAGCCATTATTAAAATTTTAAAGACGTAATGTTAGAATTATCTATCTGAAAAATATGAAAAAACGAAATTAATTAAAGATAAAAAAGGTAAAAAATTACAAAATGCCCCAAAATTGTTTTGCTAATAACTTTAAAATTGTGGGTGATAGAAAAAACTGGTAGCATTTTTTAATTCAGCACAGCGAACTGCTTCAGAATCACAACTCAGAATAAAGAAATTGATTTTCATGCAGACTGGTGTTATTTGAACTCTTTCTCTGATGCTATACAGGATCATATAATAAAGAAAGTGTCAGATACGCAACCGAAACAAAAAATTAAACAAATTTTTCTCTATGTCAAGAAGAACTAAAAGCTTTTATTGGTATACTTCTTCTATCAGGCTACCATAAATTGCCTGCTGAAAGGCACTACTGGTCGACAGAAGAAGACTTAGGAGTGGATATTTCAAAAAGAGCTCTTGCTAGAAATAGATATCTTCAAATAAAAGCAATAATGCATTAGCTCAAAGAAATAAGGATGATAAACATTTCAAAGTAAGACCTCTTCTAGATATGATAAGAGAAAACTTCAGGCAATTTGGTGTATTCAAAGAAAATATATCTGTAGATGAAATGATTGTAAAGTACTATGGCCACAATTCTCTGAAACAGTTCATTCATGGAAAGCCTATAAGATTTGGTTACAAATTATGGGCTGTATGTGGTTCTTCAGGTTTTTGCTATAATTTTGACTTGTATTGTGGAAAAACAAATGATACATCAATGACAGATGTCAATTTAGGATCCAGAGTAGTATTGAACATGATTGAGAACACAGCAATTCCTTCCTCAATAGCAATATACTTTGATAACTTCTTTACAAGCAGGGATCTCCTAATTCATTTGCAAACTATGAATTTGCGAGCAACAGGAACCATAAGGGACAACAGAATTGGAAACTGTCCTCTGAAATCAACATGTGACATGAAAAAGACCAAGCGTGGCAGCCATGATTTCTTTTATGATGTAAATGGCAAAATCTTGTTTGTGAAATGGCATGACAACAAATGTGTAACTGTAGGAACAAATTTTGATACTATTGAACCTATGAATAAAGTAGCTAGCTGGGATAAAAATGAAAAAGCTAAAGTAAAGGTTCCACAACCAAATGCTCTGAAAAACTACAACTACTATATGGGTGGTGTAGACCATCACGATTGGCTTATTAGAAAATATTCTATTGGCATCAGGGGAAAGAAGTGGTACTAGCCATTGTTCACCAGAGTTGTGGATATGTCTTTAGTAAATGCTTGGCTCCTTCACAAGCATCTTTTTGGAAAAAATGCTGTTGATCTTCTGACAATCAAAAGAAGCATTGCAATATCTTATCTAAAAATCAACACGGGTAGAAAAAATATTGGATGGCCATTTACTCGCAGTGTGGGTAACAACAGTAGATATGATGGACTGAACCACGTTATTGCATGGAAGGATCAGCAAAGACGATGTCAAAATAAGCCATGCACTGGTAAACCAAAACACTTTTGTACAAAATGTAATGTAACACTTTGTGTCCCATGCTTTGAGCCATACCATTCAAAATAAATCACTGTGAAAGGATTCTATATGTTTTTATTTTCTCCATTTTTTTTTTTTTTTTTTTTTTTTTTTTTTTTTCATCGTAAAAGGATTCTTTATCTTTTCATTTTTTTTATATATATTTTTTAGTCCTAGTTCAAGCTGTTTATATGTCAGGTTCTCAGATATAGCTTTTGTTATAAAAGTTTATTTTATGAAAGTGCAGCATTATTTCTACTTTTATGATACATTTTTTAAATAAAATTTAAAGCATGCTTAATTATGTTTTCTTTACTCACATCTGCCATTGTCCTTTTAAAAGGACACCTGAATTTTCGTTGCCTTGTATGTCATTTTGATTATACTTCACTATTAACAGGTTTAATATATATCTAATGGCAAAATAAAAGCCAAAATATGAAAAACAATTAAAAAATAAAATTGGGCGTTAATGGGTTAATTGAGGCATTTTGAACCTGCAACAAAAAATAGACTGTTTAGTAAAAAAAATTGACTTTTGTCTATTTAATACATTTTGTTATTCAATCATATTGCACAGCTATCCTATAATTTCATTTTGAAATTGAGTACATTTTTTGTTCCATCCTATATGAAGTTCCATTAGTGTATTAAATTTTGCTTTACTTTCTCTCTGTAACCCAAGCTAATTGTAGGCCAATTCCAGAGCAGAGAGGGGCAACTTTTAAAAATAGTAAAGCATAGGTTGTATGCTGTCTATTTCACAGTTAGCTCATTTCTTGGTGAAAATGCTTGATTCAATAACTTTAATCCTAATTGTTGTATGTATAAGTATTTACTTGATTTACCATTCAGAGTAGCCTAGTGGTAATCTGGATTCTGGGTTTGTGTTGGCTCTGACTTTAGAAATTAAGGTGCATCTGTGGGTCTTCCTTGGTGGTTTATTTAAAAAAAAAAAAATCATAGAACCTTAATTGCTGCAATTGAGGGTAAGGAAACCCCAAACCATTATTATTATTATTATTAATATGGTTTTCTTTGAATGAACTTAGTCCTAACTCAGATTTCAAGAACAAGTAGTTTATCTTTTCTTCTTGGTAAAAAAAATAAAAGACTGGTACTAAAATAAACAGTCCAACACCTAGTCTGTACCTCATCTCCAAGCCAAATATTAATAAAATATATTTTTATTTGCTAAGCATTTTGATAATAGTAAGAAGGTTCAATCATTAAATGATTTCTTGTGATTCAAAGAAATTTTAACTTTGTAGGGAGGTAGGAGGAGGTGAATATATTTTGCCCTTAATAATGAAGGTATGTCAAAATTGAGTAGAGAAGCTAAGTGGCATCACTACTCTTCATTTATATTGTAAATTAATTCATTTTTTCTTTGAGGAGGAGGACAGCCCTGAATACCCACATATAGATGCCTATGAAGCCAGCCATGAACTCATTTGTACAAAATGGCATTATTTTATGGTACAAAGAAAAGTTTTTAGAAATGAACTGGTTGAATCCATTTTAAAAAGGTTTTAATCTGAACCAACTTTGAGGTGAAATGTAGTGGTAAGAAAAGATTGGTGTAAGAACATCATAGTGAAGTGAATTATGGAACTTTAAAAAAAAAATTTGTTTTGATTGGTTATCAGTTCACATTCTTTGTTGCAGGGAATATATAAATTATAGCCAAGAAATTGTCCTGTAATCTACAGTTAAACTAATTACAACTAATCTAATTTTATATAATTTATTTACAGTTTTCCAAATTAGAGAAGAACTCAAAAGCAAAATTGAAACTTGTAAAAACCAAGTATTATGCTATTCATAAGCAAATGGAAGATGCCTCAACACCAACATCAAATAATGTCGTCATTAATTTACATAATTTGGAGAATAATGTGAACCACAGAGACCAGCTTATACGAAACAAATTCAAATGTTCTATTTGCCCATATCAGACAGTATTCAAACCATATCTTAAAAAGCATTTGAGAATTCATACAGGAGAAAAACCTTTTAAATGTGAGATATGCTCCTATGCTGCAGCACAGAAATATCGAATTAAAGCGCATTTAAGAGGTCATCATGGAGAAAAACCTTTTAAATGTAATCTTTGTTCTTACACTGCCTCATGGCAAAGTAGTGTTCAAAAGCATTTAAGAGTCCATACTGGGAAAAAACTTTTAAATGTGATCTTTGTTCTTATACTGCCTCATGGAAAAGTGATGTTCAAAAGCATTTAAGAGTTCATAGTGGAGAAAAACCTTTTAAATGTGATATTTGTCCTTTCACTGCAGCAAAAAGAAGTACTCTTCAAAAGCATGTAAGAGTTCATACTGGAGAAAAACCTTTTAAATGTGATATTTGTTCTTACACTGCATCACAGAAATGTGACCTTCAAAGACATTTAAGAATTCATACTGGAGAAAAACCTTTTAAATGTGATCTTTGTTCTTACACTGCATCACAGAAATGTGACCTTCAAAGACATTTAAGAATTCATACTGGAGAAAAACCTTTTAAATGTGATCTTTGTTCTTACACTGCATCACAGAAAGGTAGTCTTCAAAGACATTTAAGAATTCATACTGGAGAAAAACCTTTTGAATGTGATATTTGTTCTTATACTGCAGCACATAAAAGTAGTCTTCAAAGTCATTTAAGAGTTCATACTGGGGATAGGGGATTTGAAAGAATACTTCCCACGTGGTCCCAGCATGTAAAAGGCAACTAAAAATAAGGGACTGGTGCAGGGGAAACCTCTCCCACCTGTATGTAGCTTTCCACAAACAAGAATGGGATGTAATGTCTACTAAGGAAAGCTCTCACACTGGCAGGATGTCACCCAGGATAAAAAGGTCCCCTCAACCCGCTTACGCACCAGGGTGGGTGAGATGAGCAATGGTGCAACTTTTCTTAGTCCCAGAGAAGATTCTTCACCAAAGGGATCAATGTGGGGGATCCTACCAGGTCAAGGTATTGTTCCTGGACCCCAGCTTTTCCATCAGACAATGGACCCAACAAAAACATACGTCGGTATGACACAATAAACTGGACCACTGGAGAAAAGAAAAGAACATAATCCTAGCAGTAAATCAATGCTAAGCCAAGTTCAGATATAGTTGAAGTGTTTGGCTTTGGGTGGAAGCCCCACTTATAGCTCTTAAAAATACTAAAAGGAGTATAAACCAAAAGAGAAAAACCTTTTAAATGTGATATTTGTTCTTACACTACAGCGCCAGGGTGGGTGAGGAGAGCAATGGTGCAACTTTTCTTAATCCCAGAGGAGAAGCAGCTTCTCCAAAGGGATCAATGCAGGGGACCCCATCAGGCCAGAGTAATGACCCTGGACCCCAGCAGTTCCAACGGAAAATGGCCCCAAAATGAAACCTGAGAAGGTACGACACAATAAAATGGACTATTGAAGAAAATAAAATAATTTTGCACTGCTCTGAATACTCAAGGTTTGAGAAATGGAGCAGGCAGAAGAACATAATCCTAGCGGAAAAGACAAATCCAGGAATCAGAATTCCAACTTAGCTGAAGAGAAGAAAAATACCTCTGTCAAGAAACTACAATCATTAGCCTCACAAGTGCATAAGTACCTTACAGAGGAAGAAATTAGTAATATTAAACAAAATGCTCTTAGGGAAGCAACTGAGGATTACATTGCCAGAGAAGGAGAAGAAAGAGAGGTAAAAATGAAAAGACTGTGGACAAGTGAAGAGAAATGGATACTGATATAGGCTACAAAGTATGCCAAAAAGAAGCACGAGAGGCAGAAGGACATCACAAGGGAATGGAGAGAGATCTTCCACTTTTGCCCATGTAAGAGAGAGACTCCAGCTGCAAGGTTGACCACTCAGAAGTACAACTTCATAACACAGAGGGCATTTAGTGACCAAGAAAGGGAATACATGAATGATGAAATAGATAAACTTATTCAAAATGATTCCAGCCCAACAATGAACCCTATACCACTATTACAGTGCCTTGAATCTGCCCAAAATAGTGATGATGAAGCATCTGGTAGTTCAGAGGACACACAAAACAGACAGCACATCAGCCAACATTTTGTAACCAATCCAATTCAGCAAATGGGACTGGGTGGTTCACCACCCAGTTCGCCTGGATCCTCTGACTCATCATTCCCTTCCCCAGCCAGATCAAGAACCCCTCCCCCATCACCACCACCACCATTGCCGCCACCGCTGCTGCCACCACCACCACAATATGAAGATATGGACCTACAGCAAATGGAAGTGTAGGAGGAGTTAGCAAATACAATTGAAAATGTTAAAACCATGCATATGGAAAGCCAGCCCCAATTGATCAAACTTAGTAAAAAGAAAGTTTAAACAACTACTATGCAGAATAAATGTTGCAGTTAATAGACTAGTTCCAGTCGATACAGACCTTACTGAACTTAACCAAGTAAATTACGCTGTTGGCCTATACATGTAACAGAAACTTGTCCCAAACTTTAGTCCAAAGTCCCCCAGCCAAAGGTTCAATCCAAAACCCCCTGCTTGGAAAGTTAAATTAACGAAACAACTTACACAAGCCAGATGAGAATTGAACCAATTAAAACAATATTCCAAGCACCCACACAACAGGGAAAACTCAAAAAACAAATAGGGAAAATAAAGAGGAAGTATAACCTGAGAGATAATCAATTACATGACAAGGGCACTGGAATTGGAGGGAGGAATCCCAGCCATAGCCAATAGAATCAGGAATAAACAAAAGCAGATTGACATGAAAAACCATAACAAACAATTTTCATCAAACCCTAGAGGCTTTTATCAAAATCTCATTAGGGAAAGAATAATAGTTCATGAACCACCAGATCAAACCCAGCTGGAGGCATACTGGAAACCAGGGTTGTGGAGTCGGAGTCGTGGAGTCGCACGTTTCAGGGTGGAGTCGGAGTCAGTAAAAAACTTCCGACTCCGACTCCAATTTCTGTGTCCTGTGTCACCCTTAATTTCTAAATCCTAAATACTAACATTTAGGTTATTTAGTTTTTTTGGTCAATAAACCCTATTCATTGATAGCCCCTAGATTAAGTTTTTTTAATATTTTTTTTTTACATTTTCAGAATATACAATTAATATTTATTTAAATATAAAATATAAAATTTCACACTTAGTGTGGTGGTGATGAAATGTTTTATTATTATGATAATTATAGAGTGAAACACTAGAGGAGTTGGAGTCGTATATTTAAAATGTGTGGAGTCGGATTCGGAAAATTTTGGACCGACTCCACAACCCTGCTGGAAACCCCTCTTTGAAACCCCTGAACAGCATAATCAGGATGCTGCTTGGATAGAGACCATCATGGTGGCAAATGAGGGTAAACCAGAAATGGAGGAGTTATTTATGACAGAAGACAGAATAAGAAGGAAACTGGAAAAATTCTCCAACTTTAAAAAACCTGGCCTAGACAAGCTCCTGAATTTCTGGCTGAAACAAGTCACGGCATCACACCACCATTATACTGCTGCCTTTCACAGGATTTTGCAGGAAGTAGAAGAAACACCAGAATGGCTTACAAGTGGAGACACAACCCTCATCCCTAAGACTCGCAAGACAAATCTCCCAAATAAATACCACCCAATCTGCTCTCTCCACCACCTATAAACTTTTTACAGGCCTAATTGCAGACAGTATGTATGAACACCTGGATGCTGGAGACTATCTGGAAAAAGAACAGAAAGGATGTAGAAGAAACTGCTTAGGTACAAAGGAGCAGCTGCTCATCAACAAAACTATCCTTGAAGACTGTAAAAAGAGAGGCAGAAACCTTAGTATGGCATGGATAGACTATCAGAAGGCATTTGATAGTGTCCCACACTCATGGATTTTGGAATGCCTTAAACTGTACAAAATCCACCCTACCATTATTAGCACTCTAACAAACCAGATGACAAAATGGCAAACAAACATCAATCTTACCCATGAAAATGGGAAAATATCCATTCCCCATATCAAGATTATGAGGGGTATATTCCAGGGGGACAGCTTATCACCCTTGCTATTCTGCCTCACCCTGGACCCCCTTAGCAAACTACTTAGCAATAATAACAAGGGCTACAACCTCAGTCAAACTAGGCGAAGAAATTCTGACAGTGTACTGAACCATCTCCTGTTTATGGATGATTTGAAGCTGTATGCAGACTCTGACCAAAACCTGGAATGCCTATTAAGGATCGTCCATGCTTTCTCCGGTGACATCAAAATGAAGTTTGGATTGGACAAGTGTGCTAAGTGTACACTTAGAGGGGGTAGGAAAATACAAACTCATAACATCAATTTAGGAGGAGACACTGAGATTAAAGACTTGGAAGAGGATAGTTCCTACAAATATCTTGGGATAGAAGAAAGTGGAAATATAGAACACCGGCAAATGCGAGAGAAAATCAGTGGAGAGTATGTACGAAGACTGAAAAAGATCTGCAAAACCCAACTTACATCAAAGAATAAAATAACAGCCATAAACCAACTCTCCATCCCTGTTATCAATTATAGTGTAGGGATCATAGACTGGCCACAATCAGAACTAAATAAACTGGATGTTAAGACCAGAAAGATCCTCACTCTAAACAGAACAACATACCGGAACCAGTGTCTTCCCAGATTGTACCTACCAAGAAAACTGGGAGGAATGGGATTGACTGAGGTTAACCAGCTGCACTGATCATCGACCATCAGCATTGGGCAGTATCTAAAAAGTTTGAGTAGTTCTACAATAGCTCTGGTCCATGAACACCATAACGCAAGGGTAACGCAACATACTTCCATAACTAAACTGGCTCAGCACTTTGGAGGCAATAATATGACAGAAGAAGTAGAAACTGAAAGAGTACCAGCCACCTTAATAGCTAAGAAAAGTCGCAAAAGATTTGTTAAGGAACAACAGGCTAAGCATGCAGAAGAATGGGAACAAATCAAAGAGCTGGAAAATATTATCAAGAATTACAGGAGGAGTATATCAACAAAGAAGGATCATTGGAATGGTTAAGGAGAGGAGTTCTGCAATATGACAGAGAGTGACTAATAATGGGTGCCCAAGATCTTGCACTCCTAACAAATGCATTTAAAAAAATGGCAGGAATAAGTACTAATGATAGGTGTAGATTCTGTCATGTTGAGGTAGAAAGTGTTGGCCATCTAATATCAGGCTGCAGGGTGCTCCTGGCAGAGGGGTACTATACAGCCAGACACAATAAAATTTGTAAATATATTCACTGGAAGTTATGATAGCATTAGAATTAGAATGCAATAAAAATGTATGGGAACACATACCTGCACCAATTACTGGAAACAACCATTATACCATATACTATGACAATAATCCCAACAGCCACTTTTATAGATAATTCTGCAGTAAAACCGGACATAGTAGTATGGGACAAGAGGGAAAGGAGTGCCTTACTTATTGAGGTCAGTGTCCCAAATGATTATGGCCTTAATAGAGTGGAAAGGGAGAAAATTACAAAATACTAGGCACTCATATATATGAAGAGAAACTGGAGATTGAAAGATGCTGCCATTCTCCCCATCATAGTTGGGGCAACAGGTATGATGAAAAACAACTTATCAACTTACCTGAACTCAATCCCAGGACAGCCCCAGGCCATAGAAATCCAGACAGGGGCATTAACAGGAACAGTCACCCTCCTTAAATGAACGCTAGGACAAGTTCAGACATAGTTAAAGTGTTTGGCTTCGGGTGGAAGCCCCCACTTCTAACTGTAAAAAATATATTAAAGAGTATAAACCAAAAGAGAAAAACCTTATAAATGTGATCTTTGTTCTTACACTGCTTCAGAGAAAGGTCAACTTCAAATGCATTTAAGAGTTCATACTGGAGAAAAACCTTTTAAATGTACAATATGCTCATATGCTGCAACATGGAAATATCAGCTTCAAAGGCATTTAAGAGTTCATACTGGAGAAATGTAGCTTTTCACAAACAAGAATGGGATGTAATGTCTACTAAAGAAAGCTCACACACTGGCAGGACGTCACCCAGGGTGGGTGAGGTGAGCAATGGTGCAACTTTTCTCAGTCCTAGAGGAGATGATTTCTTCACCAAAGGGATCAATGCGGGGGATCCCACCAGGTCAAGGTTTTGACCCTGGACCCCAGTAGTTACATCAGACAATAGGCCCAACAAA
Organism: Bathynomus jamesi; assembly: GCA_023014485.1. Classification (NCBI taxonomy): domain Eukaryota; kingdom Metazoa; phylum Arthropoda; class Malacostraca; order Isopoda; family Cirolanidae; genus Bathynomus; species Bathynomus jamesi. The sequence continues at coordinate 11,051 of JAJOZX010015318.1, read as the reverse complement.
AAACATATGACAGTATAACACAATAAATTGGACCATTAGAGAAAAGAACGTAATCCTAGAGGAAAATCAATGCTAAGCCAAGTTCAGATATAGTTGAAGTGTTTGGCTTCAGGTGGAAGCCCCACTTATACCTATTAAAAACACTAAAAGGAGTATAAACCAAAAAAGAGAGAACCCTTTTAAATGTGGGATATGCTCATATGCTGAATCATACAAAAGTTGGCTTCAAATTGCAATCCTTGGAGATGGGGGATTTAAAGAATACTTCCCACATGTTTCCCAGTGTGTCGTAAAAGGCAACTAAAAATAAGGGATGGGTGCAGGCCTGCAGGGGAAACCCCTCCCACCTGTAACTTTCCACAAACAAGAATGGGACATAATATCTACTAAGGAAAGCTCACACACTGGCAGGACATTGCCAGGATAAGGTCCCCTCAACCCGCTTACGCACCAGGGTGGGTGAGGAGAGCAATGGTGCAACTTTTCTCAGTCCCAGAGAAGAAACTTCACCAAAGGGATCAATGCAGGGGATACCACCAGGTCCAGGTTTTGACCCTGGACCCCAGTAGTTACATCAGACAATGGGCCCAACAAGAAACATATGATAGTATAACACAATAAACTGGACCATTGGAGAAAAGAACGTAATCCTAGTGGCAAATTAATGCAAGGCCAAGTTCAGATATAGTTGAAGTGTTTGGCTTCGGGTGGAAGCCCCACTTATAGCTATTAAAAATATTAAAAAGAGTATAAACCATAATAGAGAAAAACCTTTTAAATGTGATCTTTGTTCTTACACTGCCTCAAGGAAATGTGGGTTTCAAAAGTATTTAAAAGTTCATACTGGAGAAAAACCTTTTAAATGTGATCTTTGTTCTTTTGTTCTTACACAACCTCAAAGAAAGTTGTACTTCAAAGGCATTTAAGAGTTCAAACTAGAGAAAACCCTTTTAAATGTATGATATGCTCATATGCTGCAACACATAAATGTCAGCTGCAAATTCATTTATGAGTTCATACTGGAGAAAACCCTTTTAAATGTGGGATATGCTCGTATGCTTCAGCACAAAAAGATCATCTCAAAGTACATTTAATGGTTCATCAAACATCAATCTCATCCATGAAAATGGAAAAATATCCATCCCTCATGTCAAGATTATGAGGGGTATATTCCAGGGAGACAGCTTTTCACCCTTGCTATTCTGTCTCACCCTGGACCCCCTAAACAAACTACTTAGCATTAACAACAAGGGCTACAACCTCAGTCAAACTAGGCAAAGAAATTCAGATAGTGTTTTGAACCATCTACTGTTTATGGATGAGTTGAAGGTGTATGCAGACTCTGACCAAAATCTAGAATACCTATTATGGATTGTACATACTTACTCCAGTGACATAAAAATGAAGTTTGGATTGGATAAGTGCACTAAGTGTACACTTAGGGGAGGCAAGAACATACAAACCCATAACATCAATCTAGGAAGACACACTGAGATTAAAGACTTGGAAGAGGATAGTTCCTACAAATACCTTGGAATAGAAGAAAGTGGTAATATAGAACACTGGCAAATGTGAGAGAAAATCAGTGGAGAGTATGTACAAAGACTGGAAAAGATCTGCAAGACCTAACTTACATCAAAGAACAAAATAACGGCTATAAATCAACTCATCATCCCTGTTATTATTTATAGTATAGGGATAATAGACTGGCCGCAATCAGAACTAAACAAACTAGATGTTAAGAACAGAAAAATCCTCACTCTAAATAGAACAACATAATGGAACCAGTGTCTTCCCAAATTGTACCTACCAAGGAAACTGGGAGGAATGGGATTGACTGAGGTTAACCAGCTGCACTGATCATTGACCATCAGCATTGGGCACTATCTGAAGAGCTTGAGTAACCCTACAATAGCTCTGGTTTGTGAACACCACAACACAAGGGTAACTCAACATGCTTCCATAACCAAACTGGATCAGCACTTTGGAGGGAATAATATGATGGAAGAAGTAGAAACTGAAAGAGGTCTAGGAAAAGTTGCAAAAGATTTGTGCTGGAACAACAGGCTAAACATGTAGAAGAATGGGAACAATATCAAAGAGCTGGAAAATAGTATCAAGAACTACAGAAGGACTACATCAATAAAGAAGGCTCATTGGAATGGCCAAGGAGAGGAGTTCTGCAATATGATGGAGAGCGACTAATAATGGGTGCCCAAGATCTTGCACTCCTAACAAATACATTTAAAAAAAATGGCTGGACAGAGTAATAATGACAGATGTAGATTCTGTCATGTTGAGGTGGAAAGTGTTGGCCATTTACTATCAGGCTGTAGGGTGCTCTTGGCAGATGGGTACTATACAACCAGACAATAAAATTTGTAAATATTTTCACTGGAAGATCGTGACAGCAATAGAACTGGAATGCAGTAAAAATGTATGGGACTATACACCTGCACCAGTCAGTGGAAATAACCATTATACTATATACCAGGGGTGCTCAGACTTCGGAGACCTTAGGGCAAAATTTGCTAACTATTATCTTTGGCGGGCACAAACACCAAAATTTTCCCCTAATTTTTTCACTAAATGTGAAAACGTCAAATTACGTAAAAAACGACTTAAAAATAGACAAATTTCAAATTCGCATCCACACACAAGATGACACGAACGGTGAACGGTCGACATGATGCTAAACTTTTAATACTAAATGTGAAAACGTCAAATTACGTAATAAACGACTAAAAAATAGACACATTTCATGTTCGCATCCACACACAAGGTCACGCGGACAGGTCAAACGCGGAACTAAATATCGATCCGCCCACTCATCTTTATAAAATCAATAAAAATTCGAAAAGACACAGAAAGCCTAGCGAGTCGTTTCTAAAATGCCTTCTGATTGGTTGTATTTTCACGAAACACCCAATCAGCCAACTCGATTCATTATATCCGTTGAAATAGAATCGTCGCTTTAAGCGACACAGAAATTGGCGGAGCAAAGCAATGGTTTCAGACATGTTTTAAACATGTATGTGAGCGCTCTGCTCGCATGTAAAAATTCATTTCTAGTAATTTTTATATTGCCAGTTAAGATTTCATTTAGGCCGGCTATTCCAAAATAAACCAGCGGGCACATTCAAATCCATGGCGGGCACACGTGTGCCCGCGGGCACGGGTGTGAGCACCCCTGCTATATACTATGACACAATAATTCCAACTGCTACTTTTATAGACAACTCAGCAGTAAAACTGGGCATAGTAGTGTGGGACAAGAGGAAAAGGGTTGCCTTACTTACAGAGGTCAGTGTCCCAAATGACTATGGCCTCAACAGAGCAGAGAGGGAAAAAATTATGAAATATCAGGCAATCATGTATGACATAAAGAGAAACTGGGAATTGAAAGATGCTGCCATCCTCCCCATCATAGTTGGTGCAACAGGTATGATGAAGAACAACTTAACAACTTGCCTGAATTCAATCCCAGGACAGCCCCAGGCCAGAGAAATCCAAACTGGGGGGGGCATTAAAAGAAAGTCACCTCCTCAAATGAACATAAGGCCAAGTTCAGACATAGTTGAAGTGTTTGGCTTCGGGTGGAAGCTGCACTCACAGCTATAAAAAGTACCAAAAAGAGTATAAACCAAGAGAAAAACCATTCAAATGTGCAATATGCTCATATGCTGCATCACACAAAAACCAGCTTCAAATGCATTTAAGAGTTCATACTGATGGCAGGGGTCAGAGCTGGGCAGTATTTAAATACATTTGTATTTAAATACGTATTTAAATACATTTGTGTATTTAGAACTGTATTTATAAATACATTGTTTTTCATGTATTTAAATATAGTATTTAAATACTTTAATGAGTATTTAAATACAATTATTTAAATACTCAAAATATAAAAATGTAAATACTTTTACTGGTTTAATACACGTTCTGTACTAGCACAGTACGACGCGTCGACAGTGTAGTACAGCATGGTTCATGTTTCAACAGTTTGGGAAAACATCCTCTCATAAAAAGACTGTTCCTCGGCTATAACACGACATTACCATCTTCGGCACCGGTAGAGTGAATATTCTCATTCGCGGGAATCACTTTGACTCCCAAAAGAAACTCTCTTTCAGACAAAACTTTTGAAAGATTGGTTTTGATCCGCAGCAACCGTGAAATAAAAGAGAATTCGTAAGGTGCCTTATGTTTATGTTTACGTCTTATGTTTACGTTTATGTCTCATCTACTCATTAATTGTTACTCATTTTGCAATGATATAATGAGTATAATATGTCACTGGTTGAACATCGTAAGTTCTAAGTTCTTTTGTTTTTGTTTTGTTCTAAAAAGGGAAATATATAATCGGAAATTAGATTGTACTATTTCTTTATCCTTTATCAAGCATTTTATATTGTTGTTACTCATGAATTAGTGAATGCATATGTTAAAATTTGTATGTATTTAAAATGTATTTACAAATGTATTTAAATACAATTGATGTATTTTGTATTTAGTATCTAAATACATTCATAAAATGTATTTAGTATTTAGTATTTAAATACATTTCTCCCATGTATTTAGTATTTAGTATTTAAATACATTCAATGTATTTATTGCCCAGCTCTGGCAGGGGTCATACCTATTAGGCATATTCCTCATGTGCCTTTGGCCCTACCATCAAGGGGTTTAACAATGGGCTATGGGGACTGTAAATGTGTAACCCCAGCTAAACTCACATAAAACAAAAATATGGAAAAGTTTACTATGAAAAACTTGGATAAAATGGTCCCTTAACCTGCTTATGCACCAGGGTGAGTGAGGATAGTGATGGTGCAACTTTTCTTGAACCTAGAGGAGAAGCAACTTCACCAAAGGGATCATGGCAAGGGACCAGGAAATCCAACCTACCTGAGAAGAAAAACACTTGTCAAGAAACTACAATCACTCGCCACACAAGTGCATAAGTACCTTACAGAGGATGAAATCATTAATATCAAGCAAAGTGCCCATATGGAAGCAAATGAGAACTGCACTGCCAAAGAAGAAAGAGGTGAAAAAGAAAAAGATTGTGGACAAGAGAAGAGAAATGGACACTGATATGGACCACAAAGTATGCAAGGCAGAAGCATGAGAGACATAAGGATATCACAAGGGAAAAGAGAGATGATCTTCCACTTTTGCTCATATAAGAGAGACTCCAACTATGAGATGTACTTCTCAGAAGTACAACTTCATAGCCCAAAAAGCATTTAACCCTCAGCAGGTACCATGGGGTCAATATTACCCCAGGGTATTTCAAATGACTATTTTTTATTAAAAATCCGCCACGATGGTTATCATGCTCACATGTATTCGTTTATTAATCACTGAATGTATTGCTCACAAGTTTTTGTTGTCATATAATGAGTAATTAGGTAGATACAAGTATTTTTATGATGATGGGGTCAATGGTACTCAATGTGTAACATATATAACTAATATTTTTTTTTTTAGATTATTTTATAAATTTCTAAAGTATTATTATTTCTAAAGTATTATTCGTCCCTCTTTACAAAAATGTCAAATAAAAGATTATTTAGCAAACTGAACTGATACAATTCTTAGAGGAAGTAAATCTTGACTCTGATGTAGAAGATTTGGCAAGTGACAGTGATACAGACAATGAATATGAAGAACCCGAGAATGATACTAGTGAGCAAAGTGCTGAAGATTCAGATATAAGTGATGTTGAGGATAATTCTCAATACTTTGGAAAAGAAATCCTAAATGCGGCAGTAGAACACCTCAAAGAAATAGTTTCGCGGCGTCTTGGACCAAAAAATGCTGCTATTCATGCCAAATCTTCTGAAGATGCATTCAGCTTATTCATAAGGGATGATATGTTAGACATTATTACAATATGGATAAGAACAGTGTATGATATGTTTGTAAATTCTTGTGAATCAAATTACACTCCAGGGCTTGATTGTACAGTTGATGAATCTCTCTTAGGTTTTAGGGGAAGATGCAGCTTCAAGCAGTATATTCCAAATAGCTCTTTAGTAAATGCTAATTTTTCAAAGTTTGAAATTAATTTCTTACTGATTTAATTGTAAAATGTGAAAAATAAACATGTTCTTTTCTGTTGGTATCATAATAAACATAAAAAAGCAATAAAAACTATTTTTATTCAATTTTTTAAAATGGGGTCATATTGACCCCATGGTTCTAAATGTGTAATTATTTGATGGTACCTGCTGAGGGTTAATGAACAAGAAATAGAATATATGAATGATGAAATAAATAAGCTTATCCATAATGGAACCAGCCCAATAATGAACCCTATTCCAGCACTAATAACAAGGGCTACAACCTCAGTCAAACTAGGCAAAGAAATCCAGACAGTGTTTTAAACCATATACTGTTTATGGATGATCTGAAGCTATATGCAGACTCTGACCAAAACCTAAAATATCTATTATGGGTTGTATATACTTTCTCTGGTGACACAAAATGAAGTTTGGATTGGACAAGTGTACACTCAGAGAGATAAGAAAATACTAACTCATAAAACATTAATTTACAGAGAGATACTGAGATTAAGGTCTTTGAAGGGGATAGTATGTATAAATATCTTGCAATAGAAGAGAATAGTAATATAGAACACTGACAATTGTGAGAGAGAATCAATGAAGAGTATGTGCAAAGACAAAACAAAAAGATCTGCAAGACCCCAACTCACATAAAAAACCAAAATAACAGCTATGAATCAACTTCCCAAATTGTACCTACCAAGGAAATTAGGCAGTATCTGAGGAGCTCTTCTAATCCTGTAATAGCTCTGGTTTGTGAACACCACACCATAAGAGTAACTCAACAAACTTTCATAACCAAATTGGCCCAGCACTTTGGGGGTAATAGAATGGATGGAAGAAGTAGAAACTGAAAGGGTACCAGCCAAGTTGATTGCTAGGAAAAGTCGGATAAAATTTGTTATAGAAGAAGCCAAACATACAGAAGAATGGGAACAACACCAAAAGGCTGTAAAACACTATCAAGAACTTCAAAGGACTACATCAATAAAGAAGGATCATTGGAATGGCTGAGAAGAGGAGTTCTGCAGTATGATGGAGAACAACTAATACTGGGTGCCCAAGATCTTGTACTCCTAACAAATTCATTCATAAAAATGGCTTGATTTAGTAATGATAGGTGTAGATTCTGTCATGCTGAGGTGGAAAGTGTTGGCCATCTAATAACAGGCTGTAGGGTGCTCATGGCAGATGGACACTATATAGCCAGACAACAAAATGTGTAAATATATCCACTGCAAGATTCTGACAGTATTAGAACTGGAATGCAATAAATATGTATGGGACCATACACCTACACCAGTTACTGGAAACAATGACAACACTATTATGATACAATAATATGAATTGCCACTTTCATAGATAACTCAGCAATAAAATCAGACATAGTAGTGTGGGACAAGAGGAAAAAGGTTGCATTTCTATATGATATCAAGAGAAACTGAGAATTGAAAGAAGCTCCCATTCTCCCTAAGCAAACAGTAAGAAGAATAAATAGTGAGAATGATACCCCAAAATGGATGACAACAGATAACGCCATTTTAATACAAAATCTCGGAGGCTATGAGAATCTTAATCCCTCTCAGTTTTTTGAATTAGATCAATCTTTTGTTACAAGAAGTCATGGGTTCAAGATCAAGAAGAGATATCAGACAAAGAGGAGAAACAAGTTCTTTGACACCAGAGTGATCAACCTTTGGGAACAGTTTACCTAGGAAAGTTGTTGAGAGCAACAGCATTAATGGATTTAAGAATGAATATGACAAATTTATAGTTGAATTAAAGAGAAGAGGCAACCCTTTTGAGTATTATGCTCCCTAGCCTCTTAACCATCAGTAAAGAGGAAACTCAACTCACCAAAAATATAGACCCATCTGTTGTTTACTCACTCAGTACATATGAATTACTGACAGGAATAAGAGCAGATCACATATACAGCCACCTACTGGAGAACTACCTAGAGCAAGGACAGAAAGGGTGTAGAAGAAGATGCCTTGGAACCAAGGATCGGCTTTTAATCAACCAAACTGTAATGCTGTATTGTAAAAAGAGGAGCATAAATTTGTGTATGGCATGAATGGATTATCAGGAAGATTTTGACAGTGTGCCCCATTCATGGAATTAGAGTGTATTAGGCTGTACAACATATACACAATGATGATAGATTTCCTAAGCAGAATGATGGAGCAATGGGAAACAAATACAAGATAACTCAGACCCATGAACAGGACCAAATCAAAATAGAGGATATTCACATCCCAAGAGGTAGTTTCCAAGGAACATTTTGCCCCACACTAGACCCACAAAACAAACTTCTCAAAATAACTTGATGCATGTCCTAAGATGTCATGTACCTGCAACTATAACTTGTTGCAGGGAAGATGGGTATCCAATGAAGACAGTGAATTATTTATGTTTATGGATGACTTAAAATTGTATGCTGACAATGAAGAGAACCAAGCTGATTTACTGACTATTGCCCACAGTTTTTCTGCAGATATACAGATGTGGTTTGGCCTTGACAAGTGCTCAAAGTACATTATTAGGAGAGAAAAGGTGAGAGCATATAACCTAGAACTGCCTGAAAATAATATAATTGGAGACCTGGGAGAAGATGCTGCCTACAGGCATCTTGGAATTGAAGAGAATACCAACATTGAGCATAGAAAAATGAGGAAGAAAGTCTCCACTGCATATATAAAGAAATTGAAGAAAATATGTAAGACTGAGCTGACCAGAAAAACAAAATAATATTAACCAATAAGCAATCCATGTTATTTAATGCAGTTGTAGATTCATAGATTAACAACAAAATTGGGAGGTCTAGTGCTAGTGTCCCTGACCAAATGCAATTCAGTTACTGGAGAATGATATGATTTGAATAAAATCAATAGGCTGGATGTTAAAATGAGAAAATATTAACACCATACAGATTAATCTATAGAGCTGCTGAAGCAGATTGTACTTGCTCAGAAGCTGAAGAGGAGCAGGATTTATTAAGGTCAATTGAATACACAGATCCACCATATTAAGTACAGGCCAGTACCTGATTATTGCCAACAACACCCAAATAAACCTAGTACATGAACATCATGACAAATATCATAGCCAAGAAACCTCATTAACCAAAATAGGAAAACACTTTGCACTGACTAACACAAAGACCAGCAACTTTAATAGCATGAAGGAGTAAGAAAAAATATGTGAGAGATCAACAAAGAGAAAAACTGGAGCAGTGGAGGCAAAATGCCAGAGTGGGCATGTATGCAGCAGAAATAGAGAGAGACTACATCAATAAGGGGAAATCACTAGACTGGCTATGCAGAGGCACCTTAGGTTTTGATGGAGTGAATTGTGATGGGGTGCCCAAGACCACCTAATAAATATTGGTTCTGCCAATAGGATGTGGGGAATGTGGGGTACTGGGTGTCGGTGTGTGCAACACTTGTGGAGGATAGTTATTACACAAATAAATATAAGATCTGTAGTCTCATCCATTGGTGTTCATGTAAAAAGTACCAGATTCTAGTCATCAAAAGGTCCAGGGAACATAACCCACAACAAACCATAGGAAATGAATAAGTCACTATTTTGTATGACACCATCATGTTCTGGGTTAGGTAAATGCTGTAATTTCTTTTTTATGTATTTTTTCTCCTTTTAAATATAGCAATTTCACCTCCCACAACAATTGTGGGCTTGACATGAATGACAAGATGAACCTTTCTCTTTTACAATCTGAGTGGTGGTACAGTTTTTTGTTTTATCTTTCTCCAGAATACAGGGTATGTACCAATATATTCTAAAATTTTATTAAATAATTATATAATGTATATTGGCTTGTATTTAACCTCATTTAAATATTAAAAAATTTATTGTGTATTAGTATCCTTTAAACTAGATTTTTTATTTCATCAGTTCTTAGTTTTTCATTTCCAAATCTAAAGTTCCCCTTTTTTTTGGTGTAAAAAAAAAAAAACACAATGGAGGCCTATGGTTGATTACGATCAACCTGGCAATCCATTGAAAATTTCCATTAGATTCAATGCCTCCAGTCAAAGGCAAAAGGCCGATTTTTTCATAAAAATTTGTGTTTATAGAGGTTTTCAAAAGACCTTTTAAGTAGGGTTTTTTTAGTTAAATTATTAAATTTATTTGCCTTTACTATTTACTGCAGCCCAATGATAAAAAGGAAACTACCATACCTTGTTTTTTCTTGTTGAAGGTTGCATTTGGTTGTAGGTTGCGACGTTGCCAACTGCACTTCCCTCTTGATGTAGGCAACTAGGTGATGCAACATGTTTAAGTTCAATTAACACAGGCAACTCACTGTGTGTAATTGCTTATGGGTATAGGAGTATCCTATAGTTTTATTGGTGTTTTTAACTCAGAACTTGAAAGAAGACTAAACACATCTTCCTTGCCTGCAGCAGTGCTCATGACTAGACGCTGTGAGCTACATCTTTGGTCTTAAATTTTGTTTAAGTCTGCGAATGGAAAAACAACAGATGTATAATTATTGTATTTTTATTACTTCTCTTGAAATAATTTTCATGACTCGCTGGTGGAAAATTTTTATATGGAAAAAATATGTTCTTGTGTTGTTTGGGTGCAATACTTTGTTCGACTTATGGCAATTCTCCTATTCCCAATTGGTTTTACTGCAAATCCTGGGGCAATTTGTAGTTATTTAATAAAATAAGTTAATATTTTGTATTTAAATGTGAAATAAAGGTACTATATACGATAACATATTTTCCACCTGGGTTTGAATGAAGGTGAATTGTAATGCGAAGTGTATGACAGGTGTGTATAGTTTTTCCACACTATACATTTTTCCATACTATATGCCCCTACCCATAGAATAAAAAGAAGAGAACCAAAGTCAAAAACAAATATGATGCCACTTTTTTATTTTGAAAAGATTGTGTGGGGTGTAAAATATATATATATATATATATATATATATATATATATATA
>JAJOZX010015317.1:0-65904 GCA_023014485.1 Bathynomus jamesi | reverse complement strand
AGCAGAGGCGGATTAAGACACCTCGGGGCCCCGGGGCAATGAGGAATATGGGGGCCCTTTTCTATAGCTTTTTATTAACAATACATGTACATGTATAGTACATAGTACATTTACACGAATTATATGGACGGTGCTCTGGCTAATTGCGAAACAAACTTAAGAACCTTAACACAAGGGACAAGGGGCCATGAAAACGAGGATGGAAAATACCCTCAGAATCTCCAGCACACCGACCTGAATAACTTCAAGAACAAGCTGGACAGATTCTTGTGCAAAGTCCCAGACCAGCCATGCGTGGCTGGCTACGAGGGCAGGAGGAGATCAGACAGCAATTCCCTCCTTCACCAAGTCCCGCAAATGAGGCGGGATGCTGCAGAGGGGTCGACCGCAGGTCGATCCTGAACCGCCGTTCAAACTCAACAAAAGTAAGTAACAGTGTATTTGGCCAGTTGCCAAAACGAAACAGTATTAAACAAACTTTACTTTTGGGCCTATAAAACATAAAAAAAACAGGGAATTTGTCAGTTTGTGTACTCTGTCATATTTAATCAAAGAAGTTTGCGAAATCTCGAATTATATCATCGAAACTCAGTTGATTGGGGGACCCTCAAGCATGGAAGCCTGAGGCTTCAACCTCAATAGCCTCAGTGATAATCCGCCACTGACTGCAGGAGTTACTACAATACAACTAACGGCTAAAGTTCATTGTTATACCAACAATACTTTGTTGTTTTCGTAACTGTTATATATGTTGAGCAAATAACATTATATTAACAAAATTAGCAGTGTTGTTTCAACTATTTTTATAGGTGCCTAATATATGAGGCGTTCCGTACGAAGAGTGACGAGCGGGCCAAATTTAAGTTTCGAGAAAACGCGCGTTCAAGTTTTAAAAATTAAAATTTATAATCGATAAATATTTGATGATTTTATAGTTATATTGAACTTGGTCTCATTTTAAAGGTATTTTTTCGTAGATTATAGACATCATAAAGAGGAAAAGATAAAGTGTCCAAAATTGGGACCATGGCTCGTCACTATTGTATGGAGCGCCTCGTATAGCAACAGCTATTGTTGTCATATCTATTGTTGTAGGTCCTTTAACCAACCATTTTTTTCAGTGTTAGCGCCCTCTGATTGCTGTCACAACTCCTCTGACACAAAACACACACACACACACACATATATATATATATATATATATATATATATATATATATATATATATATATATATCTTGGCTAATGTAGCGAGCGGCGTTCCTCAGGGTTCTGTATTGGGCCCCTTGCTTTTTCTCATATACAAGGTGTACATAAAGTCAGGATCTATTTTTGTGAAGCACTTGGAAATTATATGGAATTCAATCATAAAATGATAAAGTGGTAACATTTATTAAATAATTAAGAGTAGGATTCGACGTGACGCCCATCAGTATCCCTGCACAGCTCAAATCGTTCCGCAGCATTTCTAAACACATTCTGGAGCATTTGCGGGGTTATGTTATCTGCAGCAGTTCGTATACGTGTACGTAAGTTTTCAAGACTCGTAATCTTCGTCTGATAGACGTGCGATTTGATAAAGCCCCAAGCAAAGAAATCTAAAGGGGTTAAATCTGATGATCTCGCTGGCCAAGGTCTTTTGTTGCTTCCGCGTCCGATCCAGCGATTTGGAAAACGTCCATTTAGATAATCCTGAACAATTTTGGCATAGTGACAAGGAGCACCATCATGTTGATAGACGACGGGGATAGGATTGTTAGTACCGTCGTCTATCAACATGATGGTGCTCCTTGTCACTATGCCAAAATTGTTCAGGATTATCTAAATGGACGTTTCCAAATCGCTGGATCGGACGCGGAAGCAACAGACCTTGGCCAGCGAGATCATCAGATTTAACCCTTTAGATTTCTTTGCATGGGGCTTTATCAAATCGCACGTCTATCAGACGAAGATTACGAGTCTTGAAAACTTACGTACACGTATACGAACTGCTGCAGATAACATAACCCCGCAAATGCTCCAGAATGTGTTTAGAAATGCTGCGGAACGATTTGAGCTGTGCAGGGATACTGATGGGCGTCACGTCGAATCCTACTCTTAATTATTTAATAAATGTTACCACTTTATCATTTTATGATTGAATTCCATATAATTTCCAAGTGCTTCACAAAATAGATCCTGACTTTATGTACACCCTGTATATTAACGATTTAGATGTCGGCCTTGTCAGTACAGTTTCAGAGTTTGCGGATGACACGAAGTTGGGTGGTAGGGCGATTAATGACGGAGATAGAGGTAAAATCCAGGAAGATCTGAATAAAATCGTTGATTGGTCAGTCACATGGCAAATGAGATTTAACGTCGATAAGTACAAAATTCTACATATAGGTTCGCGTAACGGTAATTTTGCGTATAGTATGTCAGGGAAGGAGTTAGCAAGTGTAGAGCAGGAGAAAGGAGAAAGATTTACGAGTTAATAGTCACTGGTGATTTAAAAGTGGCGAAACAAAGTAGGTTTTATAGCTCGGAATTTTGAGTACAAATCGAGTGATATGGTTCCTCTTTATAAATCATTAGTTAGACCCCATTTGGAGTACGCGATCCAATTTTGGAATCCGCATATGCACAAAGATATAGACAAAATCGAAAGAGTTCAAAGACGAGCAACTAAGGGGTGATCTAATCCAGGTTTTTAAAATTATGAATGGGTTCGATAACGTAAATAGAGAATATTAAATAAGTGGAATAGTTTGCCGGTAGAAGTAATTAGTAGCACGTCTATGAGCATGTTCAAAAATCGATTAGACGCATATGTTGATAGATTGGGTATAGTTTAAGGTAGTAAAATTAAGGCTTTTGTGGTTCGGAACCCACGTAAAATTGTAGGTCCCCTCCGACACCACGGAGGACATGCGCAATACATAATTACAAACAGAGTTAGGTAGACCAGCCATGAGTGGATCCTAGGGTCTTTGTTGGTCTGAAACATTAAACATTTTATATATATATATATATATATATATATATATATATATATATATATATATATATATATATATATTTATATATATATATATGTGTAACATCACAACAGTACTACAAAGTAAGAAGTAGTGGGGCTACCAGTTTGACCTTCGTGTGAAATGAGACCAACGCACGGAACTTCTACCAGGTTACCAGAGTATATACATTAGAACTCCCAGTGCTCTGAATTCAGAACCGGCCAGCGCCTCTTGCTACATTTGCTTTATTGCGAGAATAGTGATAATGATTTGGGTTGTATAAAACTTTCGTAACGGTAAAGGTCATATGACGGAGATGACGTAGAGCTTTACGTGTTTACATCGGATTTGAAACACTACCTCATCAAAAAAAAACCACAGGAGCACCTTAATCGCTGAAATCTCAAATCCAAGACTATAGTCTGCCAATAAACCTTTTCATCTTCATTTCATTTTCATTCATATATATACACACACACACGAGGGTGTGTGTGTGTGTATATATATATATATATATATATATATATATATATATATATATATATATATATATATATATATATATATAATGCAAACCCACAAGGAAATTCATTCATTTCACATGTTTATTTGTGAAATTCATCATATATATATATATTATAATATATATATAATATATAATATTTTTTTTTTTTTTTTTTTTAGTTCAGGAAGAACCGATTCGCCTCTATTTAAAGGGCATATCTCAGCGGAAAAACAAAGAAAAAGTGAGAGGAAAGACAGAGGAAAAAGAAAGGGTGGAGGGGACAGTCGAAGTGGAAAAAGACCAAGGATGACAAGGACTGCAGGGTCGAGCCCCATCATCCTTGGGTGCTAGGGCCGGGAGGGCGCACGTGAAACCTCCAGGAAGAAGCACGTACAAACGAGCACAAAGAGCACTCAAGAGCACGAGCTTAGAACCCCCTTGCGGGGATATATATATATATATATATATATATATATATAGAGTAATGTTTATACGGTATACCGGACCTCGCTTTTCTCTATTTCTGTCTCAAAACTAATGCCTAGCCAGTGGTTCTTAAACTTCTACACAACAGACCAGCAAAAATCATCTATAAAATACTGGGGACCGGCAACTGGAAAACCACTTCACTCAGAGTCTGTATCTCATCACGTCATACTGTACATCTCTCATTGCGGAAATAAACTGGAAAATAAAGAAACATTCCAGTATTGGCGAACCGGTAGCTTAACTTCCACGGACCGGCTATTTAGAAACACTAGCCTAGAGCCCTAGACTATGCTCCGTTGTCCCGGTATAAATTTTATTGAAAAAGGTCGTCTGCTAAAAGGGGTGGTGAAAAAACAAACGTTGATGCTCACGAAAGTCTTAATTCCCAATTGTCGACCCTGTTTTGATACTTTAAAGTTGCGTGTGCAACCTTGACTTGTCTTAACTTAAAGGGAATCTTGAACTAGGAAGAAAGATAAAAACCTCTCCATTATAAATTATATAATAAGCCTTACAAAATTTTGTAAGAGAGGATATTATGCAACAAATACACGTCTTCATACAATATCTCCCAAACAAATAAATTGAACTTAACTCTGGAATGCATAGCGGGATCTAATTGGGTCTCGCTATACACGATGATTTGATTCGCCTATGCATTTTCTAGGATAAAGAATTCCTCAAATAGAGAGGCAGTGATTAATTGAGTGTTCCAATATTATTGACGCTTAAACATTTTTTGTAGTACAGGGTGTTCACAATGTCTTGTCACCCCAGTAAAATACTAACTGATTTTCATTTTTCTTTCAGACCCATTTGAAATGCGTGATAACAGCAACTATAAGATTGAACAACGCGTACTGGCTAGTACCTGAGCGACCACGGAATGGCAAAACCATTAAAAATATTCGCGCCCATTTGAAAGGACTGATTCAATAGTGCAGCTCCTGCAAAACTGACTGTTGAGATGGGAGAAAAAAAACTGTTCGCAACGAGAACTATAAAAGATAAACCAAGACCTGGCAGGCCATTTAAGTGATAAATGGGTCTGTAAAAGAAAAACGAAAATCAGTTAGTATTTTAGTAGTTAGTATTAGTGATTCGTTTTTCTGTATCCACCCGAAGAGGATGCCAGTGGGCATCGAAACTGTTGTGGAAATAAACTCTGTCTATTAGAGTGGGTTTTTATTATAATATTTTGACCTTCACGTAGAAAAAAGTGAAGTTTTTTGCATTCAGTTAGTATTTTATTTGGATGACAAGACATTGTGGACACCCTGTACATTGTGAAAAGTATAAAATTTTCGTTGTATTTTCCTTACTTGTACGTATAGTATATTTCTTCGTTCGTGAGTTATAATCTTCGCTGTACAATATCTTACGCAAAGTTTGAAATAAACAAAACCATTTTAAACAACGTCGGGAGAAGCTTTGGTTTTAAATTCATATAAATTAAAAGCGGAAATTTCTGCGCAAATAATCGTAATAGATATTTTGCAAAACAAGACGAAATCAATATAAGTTAAAACGCATTTGAACTAAAAATAAGTTAAAAAAAAATAAATATATATTACATATAAAATCTTAACATATTTTAACTGAAAAATACTAAAAATAAGCTAAAAATAAAAATTAAAAGACTCACAAACAAAAATATTAATATATTTTAAGTAAAATAAATCAAAAAATAACATTAATAAACCAAAAGTATAGACGAACCTCAAAGTAAAAAAACATAAAAGGATTACGACATCTTATCGACTCGACAAGTATATTGTGGGTTAGATTAAATTAGGTTAGGTTGGGTTACGTTAGGTTAAGTCACGCTAAGTTGGATTACGTTACGTTAGGTTAAGTCACGCTAAGTTGGATTAAGTTACGTTAGGTTAAGTCATGCTAAGTTGGATTAAGTTACGTTAGGTTAAGTCATGCTAAGTTGGATTAAGTTACGTTAGGTTAAGTCATGCTAAGTTGGATTGTTACGTTAGGTTAAGTCACGCTAAGTTGGATTAAGTTACGTTAGGTTAAGTCATGCTAAGTTGGATTAAGTCACGTTAGGTTAAGTCATGCTAGGTTGGATTAAGTTACGTTAGGTTAAGTCACGCTAAGTTGGATTAAGTTAGTATTTTAAAGTATCGATGTAATGGTCTTGTCAGTACGATGGGTATAATTCCATAAAAATATAGACACTAAAAAAGCGAGACTATTTTTGTAAGAGAGATACGTCTTTATCGGCAATTAAGACTAAATGTTGATAAGAGTAATTTGATAACGCGAGCGGAGCGAGCAAAAGGCGTTAAAGTTATTTCTCATCTCGTAACTTAGTGTAATAGAAGTTTTGTGTGTGTGTGTGTGTGTGTGTGTGTGTGTACGTAACTGGTTATAAGTGAGGTCGAGTGTGTGATAAGTCACAAATGTAGTGGGGTAATTTTTGGTGAGGTAAAACTTTTGGTGCCTCGGAACATTAAAGGATCACCTGAAGATCAGGGCCCCCAGCCTTCGTTAGTAAGCCTTATAGGCTAACTAACGAAAATATCACGATCTAACCTAACTAATCATTAGGTCAACTGTACGCCTTTGACGATTGGTTAGGTTAAGTCGTGATATTTTCGTTAGTTAGCCTTATAAGGCTAATAAATATTTTGCAAAACTTATAGCGGATCATGTCAAGAATAGCGAACCCAATTTTACCATGTCAAGAATAGCGAACCAAAAAATTCCCTTGTCAAGAATAGCGAACCCAAAAGTTTCTCTTATGTTACAACTAGCCTAAGACCCACCCTTCGTGCGGGTCGCGGGTAGCAAAAATTAATCAAACTATCACGACTTAACCTAACCAATCGTCAAGGGCGTACAATTAACCTAAAAAAATAAAAAAAAATAAAAAAAATTTATTTATTTATTTTTTATATATTAAGAGAAGAGGATTCTTTATACTGTACGGCATTGACGATTGGTTAGGTTAAGTCGTGCTAGTTTGGTTAAATAAAAAAAGACTAATATAAAAGCATTTAATACGTCCTTAACTAATTACTTAAAATTGGGAAACATAAACCTACCGTCTGAAGTTATGAAAACGTCCTTGAGGACTTCCCATGTCAAGAATAGCGAACCCAATTTTACCATGTCAAGAATAGCGAACCCAAAAATTCCCTTGTCAAGAATAGCGAACCCTGCAGGTGTTGGGTTCGCTATTCTTGACATGATCCCTTATAGCCTTATAAGGTTAACTAATGAAGGCTGGGAGCCCTGATCTTCAGGTGATCCCATTAAAAAATGTATACAGAAAGTCTACAAACATTTCTACTGTCAGAAAAAAAAAGATATGTTGGTGCTGACTCGATTAGGTTACGTTAGGTTAGGCTAGTTAATGTTTGGTTAGGTTAGGTGGGCTACATTAACGAGTACCTCACTAATGACTTAACAAAAAACAACTTCAATCCCTCAGCTGACTCCCAAATACTTACCTCGCCCTTCTCGGTTCGGTGGCATTAAGGTTAGGTTTGGTTAATTATTTTTTTAAGTATATAGATTCTAAAAAGTCGGTACCTCGCTTATGCGGAGATGCGCACATGTGTGTGTGTGTGTGTGTGTGTTGTACATTGGTCATTTTCTTAAATCAGTGGTACTCATTGCGCGGCTCGCGAGCCAAATGCTCTATATATATTTGGTTCGCGAGCCGCCCAATGAGTACCACTGTCTTAAATGAATAACCTAAATATACGCATGAAACTATATGCTAACGATATTACTGATTTCTGTACATTTATTTTTTTAGTATAAATCAATATGTAATTATTACAAAATTCAAAGGTCACAAGTATTAAGAATGGTACGTAAATTAGTGAAACAAAACAATATCGGTAAAATAGCAAAAAGACGACTAAGAGAAAACAGTTGCTGGATGTCATTCATGAAAATGAAAATGAAGTCTGCATAACTAATACACAAATTAACTAAATAAAAAAAAAAATGTTTAAAAACATGTAAAACTTCTTATTACATAAACACTGTAAATCACAAAACGTAAGTTGAATTATGTAGAAGAGATACTGTACTTGTCACTGATGTTAAATAGTACAAACAGACTCGAGACCGCTAAAGTAAGAAGGAAAATTTAAAATTAATTTGAAATCTAATAAATAAATGAATAATAATTAGCTCAAATGCATAGCGTAAGATACGTAGAAGGCATCATAGTCCCAGGCTGTGAAAGCGAGGTTCTCACAGTAAACAAGAACATAGTGGCCAGATAGTATTAACGGAAAAAGGAGAGAAAGAGAACAAATAGTTAACCTTTTGTTCGCTAGATGTCACTAACTCTGAAGCGAGAACTGAAATTTAGAGTGAGTTTAAACTATAATAATTAAATAAACTATAAAGAGGAAGGAATTGTATTATGAGATACGTGGAAAGAACCATAGCCTCGGGAAGTGAAAGCGAAGATCTCGGCTTAAACATGAGTAGTGGATAGAGACAGAAAAGAAAATAGTGAACTTTCTGCCTTTGTGATGAGCAGACATTGTGAATTTTATAATTTATAATTTTATAATTTATAAATGTTTAATGAAATTATGAAAATTATAAAATTAAACAAAACTTACAAAACAAAAATTAATATAAAAATAGTTATGTCACGCCACAAACATAAAATACTAGTAAGGATGTTAAAGAATGTTAGGCCACCGCGGTACCTCTGTGGGTGAAACGCCGTTTTCCCGTAATTAAAGCGAAGACACTAAAGTCAAAGGTTCGATTCCCGATGGTGCTGGCAATATTAGTCCGGGAATTAGCGCAATGGGCCGCATTAGCTGGCCTGAACGCCGCACCAGTTTCTGGCCCTCCTCACTCATTATTAGAATTAATTGTACATTACAAAAATAAATATGTGGAAAATGTATACATTATAAGGCCATCGGATTAACTTTATAAAAAATGAACAATAAGGCAGGCCGCACATAGGATCGTCTTGCTACTCATGACTGACGACTTGAGTAGTCACGACCCGAGTCGTGAGTCGTAAGACGATCCTGTGTGCGGCCACCCTAAGAGTGTTGACCAGAATAAAATCTGTAAAGCGAAGCTGAAATAACTCGATTAATAATAGAGGAAAAATCTGAACTTTTTTATCGAAATTGAAATGAATTTATAGAAACTTTTATTAACATTTTAGATCGAATCTTTATTATCAAAGATAACGAGTTAAGTGATATATACATATACAGTATATGTGGTGGTGTACTGGTTAGAATCGCTGACTACGAATCCATCGGACACGAGTTCGATTCCCGGTGACGGCAGGCGGCGTGAAGCTAACTCGACTGTTCATCCTTCTACGCAATAAAAAAAATTTGGTTGGTACATAAATGGGTACCCTGGGTGGACTAGTGGTTAAAACGCTGGGCTGCTGATCGGAAGGTCGTGAGATCGAGTCCGGGCAAAGACTTTGTAATTTCTGACCGCTCGTGGGGGTCGTGGTTCGGATTCCACGTTAAGCTGTAGGTCTTAGATGTTCGTCAGAATGAACAATTCGGCCGGAAGCAAACCAAGGTTAACCAAGGTTATATATATATATATATATATATATATAATGTAAATCTACAAGGAAAAGGAAAACTTATTCCAAGGCCTTTCGTGTATTCAGAAGTACACCTCGTCATTCCCTGACGAGGTGTACTTCTGAATACACAAAAGGCCTTGGAATCATTTTTCCTTTTCCTTGTGGGTTTACATCATTCATTCATTTCATGTGTTTAATTGTGAAATTCATCCCATATATACACACACACACACACACACACACACACGCGCGAGTAGTGAGGTATTGTGAGTAATTTGTGGCTACATTTTCGTCAGGGGTCATTGAAGATGCAATAGCTATGGTATATTTTATTTTTTCCAGTTTCTAATCACTTGGGCTGACGTTAAGTAGAGGGGAGGTCCATTAAAAAGTTTAGAGAATGCACTTTTTTACCAAATACAATGATTATTTTTCGAATTTCTCCCCCGCGTTTGGGTTTTCACACAAAAATCTAAATCAATTTACTACTGCTTCATGCTACTTCAGGTTTTTACACACAAGTTCTTTTTGTTTCAGGTTAGGTTAGGTTAGGCTAGGTTAACCTACCTTAAACTGAACCTAAAAAAAAAATCTCTTAGAGGAAAGAAGCAGCAGTTTTGCGAGTAGATGTTAAGTTATATAAAAGATAGCACCGAATAGGATCGAACGCTACTCTTAATAATAATAATAATAATATAATAATATATATATATATATATATATATATATATATATATATATATATATATATATGGGATAGAACTCAGAATGGTACCCTGAGGTCTTTTATTATACACACAGACCGTGCATGATGGAACAAGGAACTCTTCTAGGAAAATTATTCGGACTGTAGTGGATTTAATTTTCCCAGAAGAGTTCCTTGTTCCATGCACGGTCTGTGTGTATTATATATACACACACACACACATATATATATATGAAACCTGTTTGTATGTTTATGGTTGCCTTTCTGACAGACAATATAGTGATGAGTATAGACCCCCTTATTTTCACCAACTTAGAGACTTACAAAAATAGGAGATTTCCGTGTCATTAATAGAGCAAGAAATATGTTTACTGTTTATAAAAAATAAAGATATTTTTCCCTACTGAATTAATGCACAGTATTTTGTAATTAATATTAATGGCCATGTTCATATACAACGAAGCCAGAGTTGAATTTCGAGTCTTTTCAGTCTCTGTATGTTTTATTTTACATATTCAATGTCCATTGATAGTTTTATGAGAGACGCGAAGTATATATCATATATACAGTGTGTGTGTGTATATATGTGTGTGTGTGTGTATATATGGGGGAGATAAAACGTGTGTAGACTACAGTTCCCAAACTAGGCAATAAAGTATTGTGCATTGCCCAATAAGTTATGAAAACGATATTTTCTTCATTTTCCTTTTGCCGTACAGAGTGCAGTAATGCGCTCAGGCATCGTGTGAATGAATATGGTTATGTGCTTCTGAGGTAGTGTAACCCATGTCTCTTTCGATATTTGTAGTGGGGGTTCCTTTGAGGGGTTTATTTGCGCACTCTTTTACCGCACGCCAAGAAGATGCCACGCATGTTCTATAAGGAGGGTATAATTCCCACTGATACCAGTGGCGTGATATCTCTACATACCAACATTTTATGGAGGACGGCGCTCCAGCCCACGCTGCTCGTGCAGCGCAAATATGGCAGGGCATCTAGTATCTTCTATTACTGGCCAATTGGCCTGACATGAACCCAACAGAATATGTATGACATCCTGCCTACTACAGTCACATTTTGATCTTTACTGTCCTAAGGAGTATCTTTTAGTGCAGTAGTCCGAAAAATATGAGATAACTGCTGAAAACTGGTAACAAAGAAATATTATCTTCTATTACCTCAAATCACTCATAAAAGAAGTTTCAAAAACCATTTCTTCTATCTAAAGAAGTTATGGATCACTAAAAGAAGTTATTATATCATCTGACACGAAGATCTGATACCCAAAAGAAAGAAAAACTTCCCCGAGAATGACCCTAAAAAGAAGTTATAAGTTCTAAATTTAGAAGGTTTCATGTTGAGTGTACATCCGGCTCAAACTAATTGAAAAATTGTCCCCGTAATATAAAAGACTTTGTGAAACATGTTGGGGCTATAATGGTGTTGTGGTGTTTCAATGAGTATGGTACTGGAGACATTGTAAAAGTCAACGGTACCACGAGAAAAGAACAAATACCATTCCTTCTTAATTCACCAAATCCAATTGCCATACGAAGTGGTCAGCGCCCAGCGGATCAAAACTTCATTTTTCGACAAGATAACGACCTAAAACACGAGTCCACCCTTTGCATAAATTTTCTGAAAACAAAGTGCTAACGAATGCATGAACCACTATAATCACTTGATCTGAATACAAATTGTTCAAATTTGAAAAGGAAAAGCACAATTTCACCAACCTTACAAATCTATGGAAAGTGATACGACAAGCTAGAACAACATCACCCAAGATACTATCAAAATAAAATTGATTGAATCAGTTTTTATTACAGTATATTTGTTACGAAAAGGAAGACGTATAAAACATGACGTAATAGACATCATTTAAAGACCAGCATCGCTTTTTAAATATTTACTCCCTTTTGTTTATGAAATCAAGAATTAACACAGTTTCGTCCTATTTTTCTTTTATTCTCCAAATGTTACAAAAGAACAGGATCAATGAAAGAAAGCCACCCCCAGCCTTCTTTAGTTAGCTTTATAAGGCTAACTAACGAAAATATCACGACCTAACCTAACCAATCGTTAGGTCAACTGTACGCCCTTGACGACTGATTAGGTTAGGTCGTTATATTTTCGTTAGTTAGCCTTATAAAGCTAACTAAAGAAGGCTGGGGGTGGCTTTCTTTCATTGATCCAAAGAACTTAAGTGGATTCATAATTTTGGCACTAAGCTATATATATATATATATATATATATATATATATATATATATATTGTTACGTGCAAACGATCGATGGCTTCATCGTTCGCACGCACATTTGAACACTTCTCAGTGTTAAAAAGTGTACAATTTTTCTTAATATTTTATCTTAAATGTAATTAACGAATGATAATAATTAAAAGGATTTATCGAAAAATCCGTAGGATAAAATAACAGTTTATATTTGGATTAGTTTTACTACAAGACACTCCAAAAGAATAACCTAACCTAACCTAGTGTAGCCTATTGATGGATAAACATATCGCTGTGATTTGAACACTTCTCAACACTGAGAAGTGTTCAAATGTGTACGCGAACGATGGATCCACCTATTATGCAGCGATCGATTGATCGCGCAGATCGGTCGTTTGCGCGTAACATATACTATATATATATATATATTAGTGCCAAAATTATGGATCCACTTCGATTATTTTGCAATATTTTTACAGTATATGTGGCGAAGGGGGTGCAACACTAATGTTGAAAACGGGGTGGGGGGGTGGGGGGGATATCATCCATGAAACTGCAATTGTATACCTTTCAAATTAGTAAAAATACAACCATACATTATGGAACGCTTTTTGGAACATTTAAAAATAATATTTACGAAACCCACTCTACTTTGAACACAAATACTGATGACGTCATGGAAAATTTGAACAAGTTACTGAACCGCAATCTATTTCTACGAAACCCATGTTCACTATTTCTAATCACTATTACTTTCAAGGTTTTCCAAGAGTTTTGAAATGATAAAGGTTAAACTAATAGGCCTGTAGTTTTGCGCGAGTTCCTTGTCATCCTTTTTGAAGACTGGAGGTACATTTGCTAATTAATATAATCAGGGAACAGAGTTGGACTGACGCTACGAGAAGTTAACTTAACAAATAATGATAATTATTTTTAGCACAACTGTTAATAAAAAAATAGTAGTTTTTTCAGTTCAGGTATTAAAAGGTTTTCTTACATTATATATATATATATTGTCAGCGACCGATTTTCGAGTGACGCATTTCACGACGAAGAATCTTTGTAACGGTGAAAAATCTCAAATAATATTGTCGTGTCGTGATGGATGTTAGTGCGTTCGGAGTTGAATTTGCGCGAAACGAATATAACCGCGCTGAATGTTCGTGTGTGTGTGTGTGTGTGTGTGTGTGTGTGTGTGTGTGTGTGCACGAACGTCAAATAGGCATAGATAAGGTAGTAGAGATGTATTTTATAGTGAGTTTAACACTTTTGGTATCTTGGAAAGAATAAAAAAATGTATAGAAAATTTCGGAAACATTTTCATTGTCGAAAAAACGATAAATTAGTCTTGGTTAACTTAAGTTACGCTACGTTTGGTCAATTTAAGTTATGCTCGTTAGGTTAGGTTAGCTAGTACGTTGTTATTTAGGGATTTAACAGAAAACATCTTTTGAAACTGCACTTGCGTCGGGGCCCCTTGACCGTCAGCTACTATCGTTGGGTCAATTCTGACCCTGAGTACATTTGTTTATTTTATCATGGGAAATAATGATAGTAGTTAAGGGTTAAATTACGTCCTTCCTGACTTGATGGTACTAAGGTTAGGTTAGGTTAATTAGCTTTTAATATATAACATTAAAATGTCGGCACCTTATTGATGCAAACGTGTGTGTGTGTGTGTGTGTGTGTGTGTGTGTGTGTGAGAGAGAGAGAGAGAGAGAGAAACTAAATAAACTGGTATGCATAATCTTTATGAAAATGGCGAAGCACTTTATTAAAAAAGTAAGTAATATCTCATTGTTATTACGGTAATCTCATTAAATAATTATTAATTAAACTTTATAGCGTTGTTATGAAGTATTCATTTCGACCGACCTTTTTTTCCCTTTAATTCTTAACCCGATAATTGAGTTCTCAAAGTTCATTTTTTGGGGAGGGAAAGAAAACACAAATTTGCATCAATCAAAGTTTGGATTTGTGTCAAAGAAAACAATTAACACTGAATTCTTATCTCTCCAAAATTTTAAATTACTCAAAATATTCTGATAAAAGAAAGAAACAAATCGTAAAACTTTTTGAATAAAGTTTTGTTTAGCCCGAAAAGATTTTTGTTTTGTTTAATTTAAATAATTTTTTTAAAAATCTTTTTCATTACTTTCGAAACAACTTCGAAATTTAAAAAAAAAAAAAAAAAAATCAATTCCAGCAACACTTCCCGAGTCTAACCTCCGCAGCCCCCATAATTTCATCCGAGCCTCCTCCTCCTTCTCCCTCATTCTGTAATTTTCGTTTCTTACAAACTAGAAAAAGAACCCACCCTCCCTTCCCCTTTCCCTTGTCCCCATCAACCCCATTTCCCCTCGAGAAAGAAAAAAAACTGATGCAAGATAAGTTTGGTATAGTCAAGTCATTTAAATTTATCTATTTCCTTTCATTAGATATGAGAATCCGGAGAAAAATGAGCGCCTAACTCTGTAAATAGCGAGTTTTGGTTTAAGTTTTTTAATGTCCGCTCATAATTTAGAAAAGATTTTTCATTAAAAACTTCATTAAAGATTTATCCTTAAAGTTATAATTTCTTTTTCTGTGACTGTTTTCAATTGGGAATGATGCTCCAGCATCTGACGCGCTTCCAAACTGGAATCGCCAACTTGGAATTTATTTTAGCGATAACTTTGGTAATTATACTGGAATGGGAACTTCCCCTTCTTACTGCTTGTGGTGGGTATTCCGAGGGAGTGAAGGCACGTTCCTCGGTCCCCCAATAATACTTTTGACCCCAATTTTACGTTGAAAGGAGTCATCCAAACGGGCCAACATTTCCCAGTGATTTCAATAAGATACTTTTCTGTATTAGGTTTTATACAGGGACGGAATGAAATACCTTATCATTATTTAGTCTTTATTCAAACTTTACTTAAACGTTAAACTTAATTAATGTTAATCTCTCTCTCTCTCTCTCTCTCTCTCTCCTCTCTCTCTCTCTCTCCTCTCTCTCTCTCTCTCTCTCTCTCTCTCTCTCTCTCTCTCTCTGTATATATATATATATATTGCATGAATCTTTCTAGCTGGGAAAAAGAACACCCCAAATGGCCCCTCCTTTGCGTGAGGAGGAACTCCTTCGTTTCCATAAAGGCTCTATTTGGACGCCATTAAATTTATAAAAAAGGTTTGACAAAGAATGAACCCTGGAAAATATTCCAAATTGTTATGACACTAATAAGAAGCAACCAGACCTGTCTTTGAGCACTAAAGGAAATTACCTATATGCGGGATCATCTTCCTATGTAATTACTAATTACAGACTTTTCATATAGAAGAATTGCGACTTCTGACTGATCGAGGCCTGTGGTGTAGTGGATAGCATATCTGACCGGCAATCGGAAGATCCTGGGTTCGATTCCCGGGCGGTTACCTCATTTTTCATTTGTTCGTTATTTCTCTTCCTCGTGTGCAGAACACTCCTCTATACTTACGTCGTTTCTATACATATATATGTGTGTGTATGTGTGTGTGTGTGGTGTGTGTTCGTATGTCTAAAATGTGTGAACGAAAGAAGATGTTAAATTTAACTAAAATATTTGAAACATGAGATGACGTCTGATTTCATTCCCCAGAAACTCATTAGGTTACGATGTTTCATTTCTAAATATACACCTGTACGCGTCGATCCTACGATAAAAGTTTGCATGTAAAATTGGGACCATTTTCAGGGGATTTTAACTAATCTGAAAGTGGGACCGTGACTGACTCTCCATAAAGTGAACAGAGACGAAACTCTGCTAATTATCCACTTGATGGAAATTCTTGTAATAACAGGCAAATCTTTTCTCGGAATCCAGAGTCATTGTCGTTCTTTTTCTTAAACATCATATATATATATATATATATAGAGAGAGAGAGAGAGAGAGAGAGAGAGAGAGAGAGAGAGAGCGTGTTTGTGTGTGTGTCACCTAAATACAGTATAGGAAGAAAATGAATAAAAACATACAATGTAAGGAATAAAATGATAGAAAATGCAATTAAAATACAAAATATGATGAAATAATATGTAAAAAGATCACAAATTAAAGACGGAAAATTTTTCAATGTCGAGATTTGTGAACCTCTCTCGACACAAGTAAGGTACGGACGGTCCGATACAGATAAAAATATTTATACGTTTGTTGATCAACGCGGAGTTCTTTCATTCATGAATCTACCATCCGCAACCTATTTTCGACCTTTTCCCGTCATTCCATAAGGTCACTTTTCAGCCTCTTTCCGCTGACGTCCCAATTTCGAGTTAAGCGTAATGATATCATGCGGTGAAAACTAAAAGATAATCAAAGATGACAGTGTGAGTGATAAACAGTGTTTGTAATTTAGACTCTACGTTCGGGTGGCCTAAAGGTCATTGTCCCAGAACTTCAGGGTCGCCCGGGGGAGTCGTGCAAGTACTGGAAAGACGCGAGGCCCCGCGGACACTTACGGCTGCACGAAATACTCTCATTTCGCGGTTTGTTCGCCGAACGTTTCGGCTTAAACTCTTAAAGTCTTTTCGGCGATGCGTTTACTTGTTTGCGAGACTCGTATGAGATTAATTTCGAAGGACACTCAATCACGAGAAAAACAAATTATATATATATATATATATATATATATATATATACTTTCAAGGACTGGTCAAGCGTAAAATGAAAGAACTTATAACGTTTGTATTTAATTAACATTGAAATACTTTGACTGCCGTATTAAATATTTAACATCGATTTAAAAGTAAATAATTTTAACATAATATTTAATAAACTATATTCGGAAATTGTGAAACTAAATAAGAATTATTATTATGCACGTAAATTACAATGAAAAAATTATTAAAATATCTTAATATTTAATGCTGTTAACCGTTAATGCTGTTAACAGCTTGTGGGTATGAAATACATTTTAGTAAGTCACAAATTTTGAATGATGAGTGCGCTCCTCTTTCACGCCTAAAAGGAGACGTTTACGTATAATTGTAATATTGTTTTACACTGTAAAAAATCAAACCTTAAACGCGTAACACAGTAGCTGTGTCTAATCATGAGGCACCTGAAGTTCCATGGAAGAAATCCATAAATCTCCGTGGTCAGATAACCCAAAATTAACCTGACACTATTCTTATGATCATCTTTAGTGGCTCGTCAGACCCGAATGAGCTGAAGCGGGGCAAACAGGCTAAAAAAAGCCTTAAATGGGCAGCTTTGTTTTCTATTTAATAAGAGAGCAACGAGCGAAGGCAATGAAGAGAGAGAGAGAGAGAGAGAGAGAGAGAGAGAGAGAGAGACACGCTCCGCTTTATGACTTTCAAACGCTAAAAAGATGCGCACCCTCTTTACTACAAATTGAGCTAATCCTAGACCTCCATAAAGGCCAATTCTTATAGCGTTTCCCATCTCCGGACGCGCTCTGCAATTGCAGATATATAAAGGATAAGAGGCTCGTCAAATTCATTTCAAAAGACATAAAACAATTTGCTCTTTGCTTTATTGTAAAGAAAAGAGATTCGGTGCGATGTGAAGCGAGGTCGGAAAGCTCCGAGATTGATCCAGAATGTTCCGGGGATTGACACCGTATGCAAATGAGGGGAAAAGGAAGGGGAAACGAAGGCGAATTACGAAGTGCCGCTCAAATATCAACAAGTTCAGACTATCTCTCAATCTTTGTGAAAGGTCCTCCTTCAGCATTTCTCAATTACACGACGCCACTTACAATATAAAAGCCATGAACCATCCGTCAACCTCTGATGAACACTAAAATGAAAGAGAAACAAAATTTTCCGCTTTATTATGAATTAATTAATACCTTCAAAGAAAATATACACTTTATTTGCGATAATGTTTAATATTCTAATGTATGGTACATACCAAAATCTTCTCTCTCTCTCTCTCTCTCTCTCTCTCTCTCTCTCTCTCTCTCTCTCTCTCTCTCTCTCTCTCTCTCTCTCTCTCTCTCTCTCTCTCTCTCTCTCTCTATATATATATATATATATATATATATAATATATATAAAAAGGCCTTCAGTCCCAGTCCAAAGTTGAAAAAACAAAACACCTCAAAATCGCTCCTGAAGAACGCTGAGGCCTGCTGCCGTCCTTCAAATACAAATGTCGGTCGTTTGTAGTAAGATATTTTCCCTATATCTGCAAGAACCCTTAATTGATTAATTACAAATTATTGTACTTTTCATAACCGATTTCAACAAAACAAAATGTAAAATCTCAATACCTAAATGGAAAGATAGCTATTAAGGTGAGTCCACAATTTAAACCACCGAAAACCTCGCTGTAAATTACTGTATAAATACAAGGAAGTTTCTAAAATAATAAATATAATTAAATGAAGTTATAATTCTGATGATGAGTAAACGCGGTTTTGGAAATAAGTTTTTGGTTAAAAATGTTTGTATAATAAATTAATTTGTAAATAGTTTGGTTCAAATATGGACTTTTTTGGCAGATATGACCAAAAATAAAATTGTACAACTCAACATGCGAACTGGTTACGTTATATATATATATATATATATATATATATTACCGATCATATGTCCAAATATAATTAGGAAGAAAGTGGTAAAACTAAAAGAAAGACCATTGCACCTCTGTTTAATACATAACTTGGCTTAAATACAGAAACCAAAGACTTCCCGTAACCTTCTATATGTACATAGAAATATTACTTTCTATTGTCTGAAATCACTCAAAAAAAAAAAAGGTTTTAAAGACCATTTCTTCTCTCTAAAGAAGTTATGTATCATTAAAAGAAATTATTATATCATCTAACAAGAAACTTTGGTACCCAAAAGAAGGAAAAACTTCCCCTCAAAAGAAGTTTTAAATTCTAAATTTAGGTTTTATTTTGAGTGTAGTATACGAGACACAATGCCCAATAAATTGGCGCAAATACCTAATAATTTAGAAAGACAGGCCAGTATTTAATACTTAAGGTGACCTCTCGCGTGGATGATAACTTCACATCTCAAAGGCCCGTAGCTTTAGTGTACACTCTAAAGGTGTCTGTCTAATTGACATTTTGCTAAACATAAATTTACCTCAACTTTCTAGTGATTTCAAATCATTACTTTTTGGATATTTCATTAATTACTTTGCTGGACATTGGATTAAACGTTTTGTCAAGCGTGTGGTTTTACAGTCGGTTAAATGTTTCAAATATTTAGATTTGTTCCAACAAAAATTTGACAATTGAGAACAGAGAACAGGGAAAATATTAATTTTTATAAATAAAAAGATCACAAAATCAACTTTCTGGAGCTTCAGGAAGTTAGGACACATCTAAATATCCGAAACATTTAGACAGCTTTAAAACCAGATGCTTAGCGAAACGTTTACTCTAACGTCCAGCAAAGTAATTAGTGAAATATCCAGAAATTAATCATTTGAAATTACTAAAAGGTTGAGACAAATTTACCTTTAGCGAAATGTTTAGATACAGTACCTTTAAGAGTATAATTTTAGTGTTCATTTGCCAACTCAAACCTTTTTTATTATTATTATTGTTAGTCGCATCACTAACGTACAACGTTCTTTTCCTCGCAACCAACGTTCTTCGAGCCTTTTTTAACAGTGGACTTATTTCAGTTCTCTGGTCCTCCTGAATGGTTGTCCATATTTCCTGAAGCGGTCTTAAAGCGATATGGTAAGGAGATCGAATTTTTTAATAATGCGTACCCGTCTTACAATATTTACTTTTGCCCGATCCTGTTTACTACGAGTAGCCAAACTGCCATCTTTCTGCACCGATTGTAGTGTTCGTTGAACTGTTCCTTTGTATATTTCGAGTTCCATTGCAATGTCTCTTTGTCTGTTGGTCTGTTTATGGATACCGAGTATCTGAGCTCTTAAGAAATTCATGCGTTAACTCCGCATGTTTAGTTCGTGGTACGGAGAATTATCAGACATTTTTCTTGAATATATGAAGAAGATTAGAAGACCACAAATCAGCTGATGTTTTATTATCTCTTCGCGCATCTGGCATCGAATAATTAAAACAAGAAAATAGGCGTAACAAATTCTGTGCTGACCAAAAAGGTAAATTTGAGAAAATGATGGTGATAGTGAGGGCGTTAGAACAACGAACAAAACTTAAAACTCCACTTCCCAAAATTTTCAATCTCTTTTGTTCTGAATTTTAATTATATTTTATATTTATATTTCATTTCGGTACTGCTTTCGCGAAATAAAAGTTTGCATTCAAATCAATGAAAGATGGCGCCCGAGCCATCCTAAATTAAAATCCTACAGTTAAATCTGGTAGACAGCAGACCTTCAGACCTTGGGCGAATCAAGGAGAGAAGTAAAAGAAAATAGTGAAAAATGAACGGAACTTGGACTGACGTTGGTGAAGGATTAGTGGTAAACAGGTTGGTGAATAAACAACGTAATAATAACAATAATCAGTGAGAAGGGCAAGAAACTGGAACAACGCTCAGGCCAATTAAAGCGACCCATTATTCTAACGCCTCTATTATTATTACCACCATGATCGGGGTTCGAAACCCCGAACTGCCTTCATTTTGTTTATAGGAAAATGGTGTTACTCAGCTCAGTGGGTAACACCGTTTTTCCTATAAGCGAAGTGAAGACACTGAGATTGGGGTTCGACTCTCGATGGTACTGGTAGTTATTATCTGGGAGTTAGCGCAATGGACCGCATTAGTTGTGCCTGAGCGCTGTGCCAGTTTCTGATCCTCCTGACTAATTATTATTATTATTATTATTATTATTATTATTATTATTATTATTAGCCACGGAGCTACGGATGCTGGTGAATTAAAAAAAAATAGTGATTCGGTTGCTTAACCTCGTTCGCAATATCTAAGGTCATATGATGGAGAAGAAGACGGTCTCCCATCCAACTACTCCCCAGACCCAATGTCGTTTAACTTCGCTGGTCGACACCCACCATGTCGTAATCTGCTGACGAAGAAACTATATATATATATATATATATATATATATATATATATATATATATACATTCAACTGCAAAGAACACGCAGTATAAATAACGTAAAGAACGACGCTTGTATAGGAGATATTCCGCGCAAGACGAGAGAGTATGTAGAAGAATTACGGCATTTGGAAGAGTGAGGTCCATGGTGTAATGGTATCGCGTCTGACCGGCAATCGGAAGATCCCGGGTTCGATTCCCAGGTGGTTACCTCATTTTTTCATTTGTTCCGTTCTCTCTCTCTCGTCTTGTGCGGAATATCTCCTATACAAGCGTCGTTCTTTACGTTATATATATATATATATAGGGTGGCGCAAAAGTCGAGCATCAAAGGAATTTTAGGTGTTCATTATAATATTTTTTTTTCTTTTAGGTAGGGGATGGCTGCGAAATTAACGATAGACGAGAGGGTGAGCTTGGTTATAATGTATGGAATAGCAGGTACAACAAATCGATGAATCGGTACAGAATTTAAATTCTGTACCGATTCATCGATTTGTTGTACCTGGTATTCCATGCATTAAAACCAAGCTCACCCTCTCGTCTATTGTTAATTTCGCAGCCATCCCCTACCTAAAAAAAAAAATATATATATTATAGCCAACACTGAAAATTCCTATGATGCGCGACTTTTGCATATATATATATATATATATATATATATATATATATATATATATATATCAAGAATAGGCCTAATATATATGAACATGAGTAGAACACGAACATTATATAATGCTGCTGCTAATTAGGACTCCTGAAGCATGTGAAGCTAACTTTAGTAATGACAGCAAAAGTTTCTGGAAATAGAAATGAAACAAGAGGGCACCGTCTCTCCCGTCAATCGATGTTGTTTCAGGAGCCCAAAATACTGTTCCAAGTCTATGGAAAGATCATTTTTTTATATATTCTTAATAATTAATAATAGTGTAAGTGGAGGAAATGTAAGTTGAATACCTCATCATTTTTACCAAGCGAGTCATCAACTATTATTCAAACTTCGATACCAGAAGTGAAATTTCTCATTGGAGAGCTTAAAACGGTCTTCTCCTCGTATAGTTGGACTGTCAGGTGAATATTTAAAATATGTTTATGACTCTTTATCAACGCACATACACTATTTTTCTCTATAATGTTACCCCGCAGTCATATTCCCGCTGGGCTCATGAGCATGTATATCATATCATTAGTTAAGAACAAATACGGTAATGTTTTGTCCAGTAACAACTACAGACCGTTGCAGTTGTTTCCTGTTTCTCTAAACTATTTGAAAAATGTTTGCTATTTAGATCTAATGAATATTTCTGGTCATCTCGTAATCAGTTTGGTTTTAAACGGAATCATTCGCTGGATTTACTATCTATGTATTGAAATTGAAAAACATTGCAAATATGTTCACTGAGAACAACTCTGTGATACTTACACACACACACACACACACACACACACACACACATATATAATATATATATATATATATATGTGTGTGTGTGTGTGTGTTTTAATCTTGTAGGTTAACGTCACAAATTATTGAAATAAAAAAACACTAAAAACGATTTCATTGACGTTCTGCCATGTTTAAAAAAACTTCTACAATAAAAATAAAAACATAAATAATTTGCGACGTTTAAACCCAACTTAAAAGTACACCTACCTAATTTGAGCCGTTAAACTACAAAACTAATATATATATATATATATATATATATATATATATATATATATATATATATAAATATATATATATATATATATATATATATATATATATACACAGCCTTGGCCAAAAGTATTAGCCACCCCCTGAAACCTCGCTTATAGTGATTATAGATAATATTTGACTAATGAAATAATCAGTTTAGAGTTTTGTGCTTATAATATACTACTTTGCACCTTGATCGAGCACTTTGCCGAGGTATTTTAATTTATTTAAATTTTTATGAGTTCCACCTATTTTCTCAAAAAATTGAAGTATTATAAAAACGTGCTTCCATGGTTAATTTTTGAAAAACGTTATCAAAATGTTGATGATTTTTTTCAGAGATGTTCATAAGTTTCGAACAAAGGGTGGTAGAAAAGAGAGTTAACCGAATCTGAAAAGGGTAAAACCGAGGTTTTTCATTCTCAAGGATTTTCGCGAGCTTCAACTGCGAGAAAATTTAAAAGTTCATGGTGCGCTATTCGAACAACTTTAAAACGTCTTCAGGACACCAAGAGCCACGCATCTAAGCAAGAAGTGGACGAAAGAGGGTTACGAATGCTAGGGAGGATCGATTCTTGAAACGCTCATCTTCGCAAATCGCCAAAAAACATCATCTGAGCTAGCTTCAGAGCTATCCCAAGCAAAAAACAAAAGTGTGTCATCTAGAACAGTGAGAAGAAGGCTCGTAGAATCTGATCTCAGGCAGGAAAAGCCAGAAAGAAACCATGGCTGTCTGAGACAAATAGAAAAAAAGAGACTTGAATGGACAAAACACACCAAAATTGGACCTCCGACGATTGGGGAAAAGTGCTTTGGTCAGACGAAAGTAACTTCGAGGTAAGTAGTAAAACCCTTCTTCTATTTCCTTGTACCATCAAAATTGATAAATATCCTGCCTTTAGGATTTGATAGGGAATTATAAAACGTTTGATTTCTCTTGAATTCTTTCGGATTTTCAGCTCTCCTGGTGCAACGTTTATAAGGCGAAGAGTAGGAGAAGCATACAAGCCAGAATGTATTGTCTCTACAGTAAAATTTGGCGGTGGTAGCATAATGGTTTGGGGCTGCATGTCTTCTGGAGGAGTTGCAAAACTGTTTTGGTGCCAGGGGAGGATGAATTCCTCGTTGTATACTGCCATGTTAGAGCGAGTTCTGGACCCATCTATGGAAAAGCTTTACCCAGGAGTAAGCAAAGGTAACATTACATTCCAGCAAGATAATACGCCTTGCCACACATCTCGAGCAACTCGAAATTGGCTTGACGCGAAAGGAATCAAACTTTTGGAGTGCACCCCCCCTCAAAGCCCAGACCTTAATCCCATAGAACACCCTTGGGCAGTATTAGGCAAGGTTGTCCAGAGACACAAGTTTTCGTCTAAAGCTGAACTTCATGCTAAGCTTCTTGAAGAATGGGAAAAAGTGCCTATTGAAACTTGCAAAAAGTTAGTCGATTCGATGCCAAGACGCATTCAAGCTGTAATAAAGGCAAATGGTGGGTGTCGAGGTATTAAAATATTTCAAAATAAACTTTCTTCTCGTTTTATATTTTTTCCTAACCTCAAAAGACACAGGAATAACACTATTATTCATATAAGTAGAGTGGCTAATACGTTTGGCCAAGGATATTATATATATATATATATGATACACACAGACCGTGCATGGAACAAGGAACTCTTCTGAAAAAATCAAATCCACTATAGTTCGAATAAGTAATGGTAAATGACAAACACTCTAGTTTTTTCTTTTTCATGATGTTAGCCCGACGTGGGCTACGGGTCACTCGCAAAGAGTTTTGGTTTCTGGCTAAAAATACAATAGTTACCCCTTTTTCTTTGATGTATTCAATCCGACGCGAATGCAACGAGTCTTTTGCTTATATTGAGGTTCTGGATATAGTAGGTGAGGTGCAGCGCCGTCAAGAGCTGCCCCGGGGAAGGATTGGTATTTGGGGCCCCCTGTTTACTCAGTATTTTATTATGAACGTTTTTTGTGTACAGAACAAGCAAACTGATTATATGTCCAAGTCAGTATTTAAAACATACAGTATGAATAAACAACTCAGAAGAAAATAACCATTTTATTTTTCGAATCAATTATATTAATTCTATCACCATACAATTTACCAATGCAGTACCAGTCCATGCAGGCAAGACAATTGTTTACTGCAAGATTTTCATAATTAGAAGTGTACTTTCCTTGCCTTCTCTCTAGCAAAGTGGTAAATGATTCTGATGAAATTTAAAGTATAGGCTAACTGGCTTTCAGTTACAAATTACAATGGTTCCCAGATCTGTCAGTTGGTCTTGGGCATTGGTGGACCGCAGATAATATTTTATCTGTTTCAGTTTGACTATGATAATCTCTATAAAATGTATGTTCATTAATTATATTTCCTCTCTGTTATTTAATCAACTGCTTTACTAATATTTTTAGATTTTATTCCCCCTCTTTCCGGGCCCCCTAGAGATCCGGGCCCCGGGGATTTAACCCGGCTTCCCCACCCTCTCGGCGGCCCTGGCTAGGTGTAGCTGTAACCCCTAGCTAGCTGGTGAGGGAAGCTATGTTTTTGGGGCCTCTTTGCGAGTGACACGTTGCCCACTTCGGGCTAACGTCATGAAAAAGAAAAACTATACTGTTTGTCATTTATTCGTCACTTATTTATTTGTCACTTATTCGGACTATAGCGGATTTGATTCTCCCAGAAGAGTTCCTTGTTCCATGCACGGTCTGTGTGTATCATGAAAGAGCCTCAGGGGTCCATTCTGAGTTCAATCCAATCCCATATATATATATATATATATATATATATATATATATATATATATATATATATATATCCTAATGTACTGGTATTCAAGTCAAACATTTACAATCAAATGGGGAAATGTGTTTTTTGATTCTTTTAAATCCTCATGTGGAGTACACCAAGGGTCTTTACTATCACCCCTGCTATTTAATTATACGTATATTGATGGTCCGTCTAATCCATTTAATGCTCTCAACGTCGGTTGTTCTATGAGTGAAATTAGGTTAAAAACTTGCTTTATGCTGATGCTGATGACATGGTATTAATCAACCCATCATTTGAAGGGCTGCAGTTCTTATTAAAAGTGTGTGAAAATTATGCAGAAGAGCGTGACTGTGTTCACTGTAGGTAAAACCAAAGTTGTGTTCTTATCCTAAACAGTTTCAACAGGAAAGTGCACGTGTATTTACATTAAATGGTCTTACTATCAATTACGTTCATGAATTTATACCTACTTCTTCAGATGATGATTTTGATATTAAGAAAGAATACCGTAATTTATCTGCCAAATCAAGTAGGCCCCAATGCGAAGTAAGAAAATTCAAATACTGTACAATTGAAGTGAAAAAAAAAGTTATTCAAACGTTTGGTTCTCGTATATATTGTCAGTAACTGTGGGTGATAATACAATAAAAACACGGAGAAAACGATGAACCTACTACTGTTCAGTAAAGGGTTTAGGATGCGACAAAAATTGCCATCTAGATGTTCAACTTCCCATATGTCTGCCTCTCAAAATATACCTAGTTCTGCTGAAAGTATTACACGTGCCCAGTAACGGGTTATTGTATAGAATACATCATTCAACCAATGCTTTAGTTCAAGCCCTAGTTGGTTCGTCATATATGTCCCAAAATTTGGCCTAAATGGAGAGAGGGTATTTTTGTTATCATCATTATTTAAACTGAATGTCCCATTCAGTCCAAATTAGTGTTCTGTTTAGAGTTATTTGGCTTCGTTGTTTATGACTGATAGTGATGATGATAATAATAATAATAATAATAATAATAATAATAATGGTATGATATCAATGTCAATATCACTTTCAATATCATTTGCTTCCTCTATTTTAGTCTTTTGTTGTTTTAAAAGTTAATTCTTTTCAATACTTTTTTGTAACTTTTTCATTCTTTTTATTTATTATTATATCGTATTGTTCATTACCTTCATTTATCATCTTTTTATCACATTTCCATCTTACCAATAAACATTATCATTATCAATATATATATACATATACTGTGTGTATATAATTATTAATATATATACATATGTAAATGTAAAATAAATTATTATTAGTATTATTATTACTATTATTATTATTATTATTACTATTATTATTATTATGGATTAAAAATCTAAAAATCTAAAAATTTAGTAAAAACACCGCTTTTGACTCCATTGAAAATAGAACGAATGAAAGCAGCAAACCAATGATTTCGCTGTCAAAGTACCCGAATTCAGATTAACGTCAAAGCACGCACAGCGCCTCATTCAGTTTCGTATCGAATGACGGACATCGGACTCGAGTGTCCCATTTCGTCCTGACGAAGAAGGTAAGCAAACGCGACATATTCAAAGGTAAACGCGCAAAATAGGGGCCGAGGAGCGAAATTTTGGGGCGGAAACGGGAATGGAAATGAAATTATTAAGAAATTAATGAAAGGAATTAAGGTTTATATCGTGCGATTAATGTCAAAAACAAACAGTTGCAAATATTTTTTAGGGACTCAACATCATTATCAAATGTAACTGTTTTCATGTAGGCCATATATATATATATATATATAGTATATATATGGTGAAGGAGATAGCTCATATTTAAAGCATTTTATTGATAGCACACGTTTCGGAAAACCAACTTCCATCTTCAGTGTTCCTAAATAATGGTTAATAGCTAAATAGGTTAAATAATTTTGACTTTTCATTTCAATCGTGATTTTGAACAATTATTTAGGACCAGTGAAGAGCGAAGCTGATTTTCCGAAACATCTTTTGCCAATAAAACGCAATTCAAATATGGGTTATAGTCTTCATCTTGAAACTTCGGTTCCCGAGAACCCAACCTTTTAACGAAATTATTTATATATAATGAAAATAACCACGAAGGAAAAAGGAAACACAGAATGGTGCTCAAGCGCTTTCGTCTAATGACATCCTCAGGAACATTAGACGAAAGCGCTTGAGCACCATTCTGTTTCCTTTTTCCTTCGTGGTTATTTCATCATAAATTATTCACGTGTTACTTTCGTGAAATAATTTTCTTGTGTATATATATATATATATATATATTCCTCCTTTATCCCTCTCTTTCGATTCTCTAACTGTCGTTCTCTGTGTTGCGTGTTTCTCCACCTACGCCTCCCCTTCTATCCTCCTCGTTCTGCTAATGAATTAGAAGTGAGGCGAACATGTACGCAAATGAAGTCCTTGCCAGAACTCGACGCCCGGACAGATTTGATGCAGCGGAAGATGAAGGAATCGTCGGTCAAGATTACCCTCTTCAAGAGAGGGGAAATTGAACCCTTAGATCCCATACAGACTCCTCGAAGGGCTTCTTCGTTCCTTTAATCGATACTTTTATTACAGTCGGTATTAAATGTTTATTAAACTCCAAATTATCTCTATATAAAGTTTCGATCAACCCACGAACTTTCAACGTATCAATGTGTGTGTGTGTGTGTGTGTGGGCGATGCATATCTATCTAATTATTTATTTAGGCATCTTTGTATGTATAGAAAGTATATAAATTATATATATAATATATATATATACATTCAACTGCAAAGAACACGCAGTATAAATAACGTAAAGAACGACGCTTGTATAGGAGATATTCCGCGCAAGACGAGAGAGAGAAAACGGAACAAATGAAAAAATGAAGTACCACCTGGGAATCGAACCCGGGATCTTCCGATTGCCGGTCAGACGCGATACCATTACACCATGGACTTCACTCTTCCAAATGCCGTAATTCTTCTACATACTCGCAGCAATCGGAAGATCCCGGGTTCGATTCCCAGGTGGTACTTCATTTTTTCATTTGTTCCGTTTTCTCTCTCTCGTCTTGCGCGGAATATCTCCTATACAAGCGTCGTTCTTTACGTTATTTATACTGCGTGTTCTTTGCAGTTGAATGTATATAATGTTACGGCATGCGGGAGGTGCCCCCTTGGGGCATTGGTTTCTGCGAGTATGTAGAAGAATTACGGCATTTGGAAGAGTGAAGTCCATGGTGTAATGGTATCGCGTCTGACCGGCAATCGGAAGATCCCGGGTTCGATTCCCAGGTGGTACTTCATTTTTTCATTTGTTCCGTTTTCTCTCTCTCGTCTTGCGCGGAATATCTCCTATACAAGCGTCGTTCTTTACGTTATTTATACTGCGTGTTCTTTGCAGTTGAATGTATATAATGTTACGGCATGCGGGAGGTGCCCCCTTGGGGCATTGGTTTCTGCGAGTATGTAGAAGAATTACGGCATTTGGAAGAGTGAAGTCCATGGTGTAATGGTATCGCGTCTGACCGGCAATCGGAAGATCCCGGGTTCGATTCCCAGGTGGTACTTCATTTTTTCATTTGTTCCGTTTTCTCTCTCTCGTCTTGCGCGGAATATCTCCTATACAAGCGTCGTTCTTTACGATATATATATATATATATATATAGTGGATGATATAGTCGTATAAATTCAATGTTTTGTTTTGAGATTTAGTTTTGAGATTAATTTTAACATAGAATTGTTCGTTTCTTGTTATATATATATATATATATATATCAAAAAGGAGTTTACGGGTAAACTGCGAGTAAAGTGAAGTACTTTTTTTCATTTGATTATTTTGAAAAATATTGAAAACATTAAAGTACCAAATGAGATTAAAAACCTTACTACACCTTTGGTTAACCTTTGGTTAGCTTCCGCCCAAATTGTTCATTCTGACGAAAGTCAAACTTTTCACTCCACCTTAGACCTACAGTTTAACGTGGAATCCGAACCCCACCAGCAGCCCAGCGCCTTAACCACTAGGCCACCCAGGGTACCCATTTATCTACCAACCACTTTCTTTATTGTGTGAAAGGATGATCAGCTGGGTTTTGCTGCGCGCCGGCTGCCGTCACCGAGTCTCGATCCCAGGGCCGATGGATTCGTAGTCAGCGACGCTAACCACTACACCATATAATAATGTTATAATGTTATAATGTTTCAGACCAACAAAGACCCTCGGATCCACTCATGGCTGGTCTACCTAACTGTGTTCGTAATTGTGTATTGTGCATGTCCTCCGTGGTGGCGGAGGGGACCTACAATTTTACGTGGGTTCCGAACTAAATATATATATAGGTTATGCTATATCGTACCTGAAGGGTCGTAGAATTTTATTTATTAAATTATATTGATCAAAAGAAAAATAAGACCTTTCAAAAAGTTCAAAATTGCGGATACATAAAGTTTGATAGTCCGAAGAACAGGGAGATCACTTTCATGATAACACTAATAATGATGTCATCCGTATTTGTTATGTAATATTAAGAGAGATAAAATGTTGATTGCGTAACTACAATGAATGAAAAAAATACAAATGAAAAGCCTCTTAAGGATTGTCTTTACTTGGTTAACTATACCCCTTCAAGTTACTATATTGTGGGATAATGTGAACTATCACAGATAATCATTTTAGATTGCCATACATAGGCTTATATATACTGTATGTATATATATATATATATATATATATATATATATATATATATATATATATATATATATATATATATATATATATATATATAACCACAAGTAGCGCCAATAGTAAGCCACCTTTTTTTACCAATTACGTCAAACTTTGTAAACAAGTCGGATTTTTTCGCACGACCTACTTTTTTGAGGTTAAGTTACGGTAGATTAAATTAAGTTAACCCAGGTTAACTTAACCTAAAACAAATGAGAGGTGTGTAAAGTCTGAGGAAACATAAGAGACGACTTATTTGAGTTCGAGTTTTTTGATTAAAATCGTAACGCGAATGAAATTCAAAAAATAATTATTGTAAAGATTACCCTCTTCAAGAGAGGGGAAATTGAAGGTAATTGAAGGTAAATTGAAGGTAAGAAAAAAGCTTTATCTAAACTTTATTTATAGAATCTCCCCCCCCTCCCCCTCCAACTTTAACACAAGCGAAAATTATTAAAAATTTTAAAATATAAAATATATAATTTGTTCGACTTACTGGGTAAAAAATGTTCACAGACAAAAATTTGCACAAATGTTTGACCAACTTGGGCATTTATATATATATATATATATATATATATATATATATATATATATATATAATATATATATATAACTATTTCTTTATTATCTATTTTTAATTTAATATAGCTTTATTTCAGTTATTTCAGACAATTGAATAATGCCTCGTAATTACACGAGAATAGCTAACTCGCGAATACAAAATTATCCAAAAGAAAACTTGTCAAAAATGATGGCTTGTCAGGGTATAAGGCTGCGGAAGAATTTGGGGTCCCAAGAAAAACCTTGCCAAAGCAATGTGTTGGGATAATGTACAAAAATAGGTGGAAGACGACATGGTTATCTGTCAAATAAACAAGAAAAATATTTTGTAACATTTGTCAAACTCTTGTTGAATTTTGATTTTCAGTCCAAAAAATACTAAATCTTTTTTTTTAATCTAAATTAATTGAATTTTGTTATTATTAACCTTTAATAACAAAACTAACAAAAGACATCTGGAAGTAAAATGAATATTGGCTTGAAATTCTAGGTATTTCACTTTACTCAACCTTTTGGGTAAAGTGAATTAGTAAACCTGCTTTTAAAAAATTGAACACATTCGCTCAACTATATTATTTTAGTTATTATAATCATTTTTACCTAATAGTAGAGGTCTATAATGCAGATTTAAACCGTGCGTTTAATTCCATAACACTATATTTTAAAAGAGGTATCTCAAAAAACGTCCAAAAGTGGTTCACTTTCCCCGAGGTTACCCTATAGGCGACATGTTTACGTGTTGGCTTCTTTAATACTGGTGTAGGAAAGTTCTCTGCTATGACCGTATAAGCAATAATGGAAGAGCAGAAACTGAATGAAGCAAATAAGGAATCGCTTTAAAGGTACTCGATCTCGTCTCTAGAGCGCATCAACCTCATATGCATACAATCATACACGGACATCTCAGCACGTATTCGGAAGGAGATATAGATTATCTGAAATTGCTCGCAACGGAATACATTAGCGCAGACAGTGACATACTGGGATTAAATGGGACAGCTTTTGAATGGATATTTTATGGCTATTTATATAAAGGAGGGGAATGAGCTCCACCTTTTCTAAGTCTTGCGGAGATTCCGTTAATTGACTCCACCTTTTCACTGTCAAAGAATTTGGCGCCTATTCACGATTGCTGACGGGACGGTCATCCATAAAAGGGGAAAGATGTAAAAGGGGAAGCGGAGGAGGAAGAAGAGAGAGGCACGTGAAGGAAACGGAGGGAGAGGAAGAAGCGAGGAAGATATAAAAACAAAATGTAGAGAAAGGAGTCCAATTAAATTGAAATAAAAAAAATAATGAAAATATATATATACAGAAAATAAGTGTTTGAAGCGAATGACGCAGAACTTGAAGATTAGGTCTGTAGAAATAATCCACGAAAGGAAACTGAAATAAGATTTAAGATTTTGCTTTGCCGACTACATTTATAGAATGTGTATATACAAAGTATACTAGAAACGCAATGTCCTATGTCTCTCATGCTAAATGAAGGGGTTGAAAAGTAAATTATTTACTGCCACTTCACAAAAATACTTTCATCGCCTTGGTTAACCTTGGTTTTGTTTCTACCCGAATTGTTCACTCTGACGAAGGTCAAGCTTGTCACTCCACCTTAGACCTACAATTTAAAGCGGAATCCGAACCACGCCGCGCCACCACAGGCGGTCAGAAATTATTATAATTCAAAGAAACGCATCAGAAAACTTCATTTGAAGACATTTTTTGCTCCTTTTCTCTTTCGTGGGTCCACGGTGGGTTTTGGGGGGTGGTTTGACTATTTTATTATTCCTAATCTACTTATCTATCTATCTACCTAACTGTCTCTCTGTCTGTCTATCTATCTATTTATCTATCAATATATTTATCCGCGTACGTAATGCAAACAACGAAATGGAACTACATCTCAATTAAAGTATGCACATATCATTAAACAGAATCGAGGCAAAATTGACCGACCACCCAGTCCCTCATTCAGATTTAGGCTAAATTGAGCAACCAACCAATTGACCTGAAATTTACGATCTTTATAAGTTCCGTTTCCAATAATGAAACATAAATTTAGATTTATGAGCCTTTGTGAATCATAATTTGCGGTTATCTTCAAATTATTATTATTATTATTATTATTATTACTATTATTATTAGACCTATTATTATTATTACTTATTCATTTTATGTTTTTTTATGTATAATTTATATGTATTTAAGCAGGCACCATTTTCTAATTTTTTTAATTTTGAAATTTTAATTTCAGAAAAAAAACGGAATTTTAATTTTAAATTTTAATTAAAGTAAAGTTTTCCATTAAGGCGCGTTTTACACGAAACTAATTTCCGTAAACGTTGCAGTAACTCTAATCATGCAAGAAGTCTTCAGGAGAAACCAATGAACTAAATCACAAAATGTGGTGATTTAAATACAACGACACAAGTCATTAAGATTTTTCTCTTCGCGAAAAGCGTTTGACTTTAAACCCATCGAATCTTCAGTTCCAGTTTGAAAGAATGTATTATAAACGCAATGGCAAGGAAATAACTCTTAAATCATTACTGCGCT
Source organism: Bathynomus jamesi (assembly GCA_023014485.1). Classification (NCBI taxonomy): domain Eukaryota; kingdom Metazoa; phylum Arthropoda; class Malacostraca; order Isopoda; family Cirolanidae; genus Bathynomus; species Bathynomus jamesi. The sequence goes on along the minus strand of JAJOZX010015317.1, from coordinate 32,059 downwards.
CATAGAATAAATTTGTCTTGGGATAAGAAGTTAGTAAATTATAATGTTTATTCAAAGGTAACTTCACAAATAATGTTAAAACAAATATAATTATTAAAGATATAAAATAGGGAAATTTATTCTACGATAATTTAGCTTTAACCCTCTAACGCCGACTGGGTCGAATACGTACCGTTTCAAATACACGTATTTAGACTTAACCCTACAAAAACGTTCGGCGTTAAAGGGTTAAATTAGTGGTTAGAAATTTCTTAATTAAGAATTAATTAAGTTAATTTAATCCAGAGGCGTCTCTATGCAGCAGTAGCAGCGATTTCAAGCGCGCGAGATCAGTGTTCTGAGCAATCGTCCTGTGACGACCGATCGTAGTAGAATGGTTGCCGTCACTAATAAGATATTTAAGGGAACAGTTTCGTTCTTCCTGACACACGAAACGCTACACTTTCGGTTCCAAGCTCTAGTTTTGTACAACAGCGACAGCAAGTTCGAGACACTTCTATCAAACTGGTTTTGTTTTCATGTAACACACACACACACACACACACACACACACACACACACACACGCAGTATAATTAACGTAAAGAACGACGCTTGTATAGAAGAATATAGTGGGTGTATATTTTATTATTGGGGTCTCTTCTTCAGAAAGGTAACAGTTCCGGGTTTCTATTCCGCATATACCAATATGCATATACCGATACATTTCAATGGCGAACCCTCAAACAGTGATGCCGCGTTTGCAACTGGAACACAAAATCAAGATCGTTGAGTGGTTTCATGTGACAAATTCTCTGATTCAGGTGCAGAGGAACCTTTGCAGAGAATGTGGATGCGCAGATCCACCCGATAGAAAGACAATATTGCGAATTGTTAGAAATTTTCAAACAAAATGAAATGTAAGCAATCAACACAAGGGTAATAATGGTGGTAAGCGACAATCCACAAGAATGTGCAACGCGTAAATATGGTTCATGAAATTACTGAGCGCAATCCGCAGAAGTCAATTCGACGTTTGTCAGCAGAAGTAACTATTTCACGAACATCTTGTGCATCGTATACTTTGCACCGAATTAAACCATTTTCCCTACAAAATTCCTTCACAAGCTTCACTGACTAATGTTCAAAAAAAAAAATGAATGGAATTCGCAACATTGATGTTAGCAAAGCTAGAAGAAGATCCTGAGTTTTTGAAACACATCCACTTCACTGACGAATGTTATGTAGGCCCTACATCTGTCTAGGGAGATTAATAAGCAAAACTTTGGTTACTGGGGAAGTCATCCTGGCGCTCCAATAGAACTAGCTTCTACGTATGTTACTAAATTCAACATTTGTCCCGCTGTTGGGTGGTAGGTAGGCTGTTGGTAATAGGTCCCTTCTTCTTTGGGAATGAAACTGGAAAAGCAGTGACGGTAACGCAAAATTCATATCGTCAGATGCTACAAGATTTCGACTAACCACAAACTAATTAGTTTGTTGCGTAAAAGAAATAACTGCATTACCCCAGATTCACAATGGTTTCAGCAGGATGGAGCACCTCCACACACTCGTGAAACTCGCAACTTTTTGAGGAAGCATTTTTCCAGGCGACTAATCTCCCTTCATGAGCCAATAGAATGGCCTCCATACTCACTTGACCTCACATACCCCTGACTTTTTCTGTGGAGTTACATAAAATACAGGATCTATTCTATCAAGCGTAAGACACTCGAAAACCTAAAGACCAAAGTTTATGAGATAATCAACATGATCTCAGCTGGGCTTTTTCCAAAAATTATGTCAAACATTTGTGTAAAGTTGAATGTTGTGTTAAAAAAAATGGCGATTACACCGAACATGTTTAATTAAAGTTAATAAACTCCTTTGTTTTACGTACCTATTGCGTTTGTCTTTGTGTCTAGATTCTTCTTTTTTTTTTTAGCTTAGAACATTTATTTAGAAATAGGGATATTTTTGGGGAGACACCTGTATATATATATATATATACACCAGGTGTCCCCCAGAAATGTTCCTATTTCTAAATAAGTATATACGTGAAATGAATAAATGATACAAACCCATAAGGAAAAATAAAAATTATTTCAAGGTCTTTCGTGTATTTAGAAGTATACCTCGTCTCTGACGAGGTGTAGGCTACTTCTGAATACACGAAAGACCTTGGAATCATTTTTCTTTTTCCTTGTGGGTTTGTATCATATATATATACATGGGTAGTTTCCATCCCTCAGAAACATTTCATCCCAAGTTGCCCCTTGGAATCTACACCAGTTCCAGTTCCAATATGAAACGGTTTTCGAGTCCAGGTCTCGTTACATTCTAGTGGAAAAACAGAATCTGATTCCGATTCCATTTCAGAATAAAAACGAGCTCAAATCTACAGTATATATGATAGTATTCTACTCAAATACTGAGCCTATAAAGCACGTTCGTTTCCTGGAGGCAGTTTACAATTTTATACGTGTTGTAATAATGAAAAATATGTACCCATCTAGAACATCTCGTGGTTCGATCAATTAGGGCACCGCCCAGCAATGCTGAGACTCTGTTGAGTCATGGGTTTGAACCCCAATGCTGACTGAAGTTGAGCGGTTGTTTTTTATATATCTTACGTCACGCCGAAGCGGCGGGCTGACCACCCCCCTTTAATTGACTTAAGGTAAGGTAGCCTAGTCTCAGGCCCCTCATTCTCACTTCCTTGGGGGATATGGGGTATGGATGGATATACCCATGAATGTAAACTGTATATATCTTTGCGAATAAATTATTGAATTGAATTGAAATATAAAAATTTTTATATTTTAGAATTTTAAAATTGTATCATCATTTCTAGTTTGTAATAATAGAAATTAATTATTATCGGTATTTCAACATGGCATGTTCTGTTTACCGTATTGTTTACTATTTTTCTTTCCTATTATTTCTATTTATGATATCGTATTGTTTATCTCTTCATTTTCTGTTATTTCAAAGATTATTTCAATTTTCATTCGTAATGACAGAGTTAAAAAAATGCAACTTTATTTTATTTTTTACTAATTCTATTTATATTTCTTATTTTCCTTCGTAAAAATAGAAATGAATCTCAAAGATTTTTGCCTGAAAAGCTGTCGTCATGCTTTCCAACGACATATTCAGATAAGAACACTGTAATTAAACTACTTGTCACTAAAAATACAAAATTAAACGTTAATGGCAACATTGTGTAAACTTATATGGGTGTAATGTATATCTTACGTAATGTGTTCTTTCTGAATAAAAATTATTATTATTATTATTATTATTATTATTATTATTACATTTTAAATGCAAATATTTCAGCAAAGAAATTATGAGACACATATTGTAAATCTAAAATTTTAATCGCTTACAAAAGAGGAATGTTGTGGTCACCTCCAGTAGAGAGAGCTTCGAAGCAGAAAAGTAATCCTAAAGCTTCATTTTAGCAAAATTCATGAAAAAAGTATAACTATTGTCTCGAGTTCTTTTACTATTTTTTATAAATTTTCGTTGTCTATCAAAGGAGAAACTTCAGAACCTGATAAACAGCAAAAAATAATATTAGCAAAGAAGGAAACAAAAGTATATAAATAGTTAAAGTAAGAAACACTGATGATTTTTTTACAAATAATTATGACGATGGAAAACACACAAAAGCGGATTTAGAATTTTTTTTATGCGATTATTTTTCAAAACGAATTAAAACGAAAAATTTTTAAAACTAAATTTGTGAGAGGTGACGCTTACGATCGTTCGGATTGAATCCTACGTAAAACTGTAAGTCCCCTCCATCGTACGACCTTAGTTAGATGTTACGAAGGAGGTTAAGCAACCCCATCAAACAACAACAACAAACAACAACAACCTAGAATGGTGATCGACAGAATACGTCGACATTAGCCACACGTTTTTTCCTTAAATACTGTCTCGAGATTTCCCAGAAACAAAATGTACACATTTTAACGTCCAAAGAAAGCAGTCAAATATTAATTTAATACAAATATATAATTCCAAATGCCATAATCAATTGGGAGAATTTTCTCATAATTTCGACACATATTCCAAATACAAAAATCTTCCACTTCAATTCAAGTTCTGATTTTGATCATATTTTCAGATATACAGGGTGTTCAAAAATAAACGCAACCCGAAACAGAAAGAAAAGGGTTACGTTACAAAGATATATGCAGCATTCTCCAATGGCATGCGTTTCTTTTTGAAAAACCTGTGTGTATATATATATATATATATATATATATATATATATATTAGATATATTATATATATATATATATATATATATATATATATATATAAGAAAAGAAAGTTTATTTTTCATTAACAATTGATACCAATCTCATTCCTTTCAATAACAAATATGCACCAACAAAAAAATTAATAATCCATTTTAAAAAATTATAAATAAAACAAAAAAAATTCTATAAGTAAACTGGTGTATAAATTTCTCCATATAAAGGCAATGATATTTCTCCTAATAATAAATATATAAACATTATTAATTACAAACTCTTCATTTGTCAAAATATTTTTTGGAAAACACGTTCTTAACATGCTTTTGAGACGCGCACTTTTTTTTAACATCAGTGATAAAGCGCTTTGATCAGGTGCATTCTCCATATTTGTAAAGTTAATAGTATACTACTGATAATAATAATAATAATAATAATAATAATAATAATAATAACTTAAATGTAGCCACAATTCAAACTACTGTAGTGTATTGGGCAATTTCATTATGAATTTCTCCCAATATAAACTAAATGCTACTTTTATTATTTCCTTCAATATACACAGATCATTTACCTCAAAAAAAATAAAATAAAAATAAGAGCCATTTTCCGAAGCACATAATACGCGCATTTATCTACAAAAATAAGGCAGAAAATCGGCTTCCGCGAGAGAAGAAAAAATAAAGTGGAAAAAATTAGAAAAGTGTCGTGTAAATAATAGTAAATCAATGACTTAATTGAATCTCTCTCGCTAACGAGAAACCTTCTCCAAGTTTCTAATTAAAAATTTCAAACTTCATTGATGTCTCACCGTAAATTAGCTTTCGATTCAACTTAGAAAAAACTTCTGTTTGAATTAGCGACTTCTGATCTAAGTTTGAACCAAAGTTAGACGGCGGTGAGAGTTTTGTAGAAGCAATTATACCAAAGCATCCTCCCCCTTTCATTCCGATTTGTTCTTCAAACTAGTGAATATTTATGAGTTCCTTCCTTTCATATATATATATATATATATATATATGTGTGTGTGTGTGTGTGTGGAGAGGGAGTTACAGGCTGAAAGTCCTTTCGGTCCACTCGGAGAGGTTCGCGTTATTCAACTAGTTCATTTTTTAACTATTCTAGCAGTATTAAAAAAACTGGAAAGAAAAGCATAAGGCTCTCTTCCCACCCTCCGCTCCTTTCCCGTTAGAGGTGGTTACGAAAAAAGATTGAAGAAAATACCTTGACCCTGGAAAAGTAGCCAAGGAAATTTCACAGGAAATAGGAGAATATATAAGCGAGCTCTACAATTACGCTTTCAACACATGGAAATCGGACACTGGATAGCACCGCTGTATAAACTAACAATAATATACAGTATTTGTGTTGATCATAAATCAACTACTTAGTATCGTCACAAAAACCTCAAACATATGGTTTTAATTTTATATATAATATTTACAGCTCTATTTATCGAGGTCTCGGTCCAACAACAATACCATAACCCACTTCAGGCTAGCCCCAAAAGGATTCAGAGAAACGTAAAGGTTAAATTCTCCTTGTTTACACCCAAGTACGCGCAAAGCCATCACGCCGGCAAAGTGATAAAATACTTCTGCAAGAAAGGGGTGGAAACAGGAATTAAGAACAGAAATAAGATTTCCCACACCATGCCCTCATCCGTCACGTGCATCCAGCCACTCAAGAGAAAGAAGAGAAAAAAAAATCATCACGGCAGAAACGCAACTCTACTTCACCTAATCCATGCTATGCATTTTTTAAATTTTTCTTTTGTTCGTTATGAAATTACGTGTTTCTACAAAATATTTTTCTATTCTATTTTCAGACATATTAACAAGGCAAGTAAGTGTGTGAGCGTATTTTCTGTAATAGGATGTTTGTGATGTGTAATGTCTGCCAACTCTTTGAATGTCGCCGAGTTTCAACTTGGGTCTCCCGCCATGAAAGGTGTTTATGCGGCAAGTGATACAATGAGTCGTTCATACTTCGCGGTGTTGTGCCACCACGAGAGTAGAGAAAATCTCGTTCTCCTTTGTGGAGAATGAAGGTGTTTTGAGGGTGACCACCGGTTGTTGCAACGGCGAATTCAAGAGTCTTCCACGTAGAGGTGTTTATGAAGCAAGTGATAAAAAAATGAGTTGTTCGATGGTTGATTATGCTATGTGGGGCACAATCAACCAGAGACGTCTCTCTAAAGTTAGGGGGAGAATCAAGTGTAGGAGGAAGTGTTTAAACAAACTCCCGCAGGGTTATGTTATAATGCTATTTTCTTAAATTATATTATATGTGAGGACAGTCTTACACCTGAGTGTATTCAGAACTTTGCCCAGCCTATTTTTAAACATGTTTACATTTTAGCTTGAAACAACCTCCGAAGGAAGTTGGTTCCAGATATGAACTATTTTACAGGAGAAGAAATTACCACAGATGGAGATACTAAATATTTTAAGTTCCAATTTAAAACCATTATTTCTTGTCAGATTCGTATTAAATGAGAATAATTTCCTGTAGTCTACTGTCTATTCCATTGAGCATCTTGAAAACTTGAATAAACTGACCGCGCAACCTCCTGGTCTCTAAAGTAAACAGCTTTAAGCGTACTAATCTTCGTTGGTAGTTGGGGTCAATTTTGTGGCACTTGCTTGTATCCTTTCCAACCTTTCTATACCGTTCCTAAGGGACGGAAACCAAAGCTGCACACAATGCTCGAGTTGAGGTCTAACTGATGAATTATAAAGAGACATTACAATCTCCTTGTTTCTAAATTGGAACTGTCTTTTAATATAACCTAGTATTCTTAAGGCCCCTTCTTCGACTTCTTCACAGCGCTTTGACGGCTTGAGATTATTACTAATATAAACTCCTAGTCTTTCTCTAGATCAGTCTCAGTCAAGTTCCTCCCCAAGAGAGAATAATCGGTCTTTGCGTTTTTGTAATCTATATGCAATACCTTTCATTTGTCCAAGTTCAATGTCATCTGCCAAGTAGCAGACCATTTGCCCAACCTATCAAGGTCATTCTGAATCGTTCGTACGCCCTCCTCATTACTTACAGTATCTCCTAATTTGGTATCGTCTGCAAATTTGGAAACTGTACTTAGGAGCCCACTGTCCATATCGTTAATATAGATGATAAAAAGTAAAGGACCCAGAACGGAATCATGTGGAATACCACTGGTGACGGGCGCCCATTCCGAAGCCACTGCATCTATTACTATTCTCTGCCTTCTATCTTTTAACCAATCTTTAATCTAGTTGAAAACGAGCCCGGTGATTTCTAGTCCTCTAACGTTAACCATCAATCTCGTGTGAGGGACTTTGTCAAAGGCTCTAGTCGAGTCGTATAAAGTATGCATATTATGGAAAAATTCTAACAGGTTTGTTAGCCCGAATCCAGAATCCATGTTGAGAACCAAAAATTAAATTGTTTAATTCATGGTGATGCACGATACGTTCTGTAATAATGAATTCCAACAGCTTGTCGACAATTGACGTTAAATTGATCGGGCGGTAATTACAAGGACTTTGCCTGTCTCCCTTTTTAAAGATTGGTGTTACATTTGCTAATTTCTAGTGGGTTGAAAATTTCCCTAATTCGAATGAGTGTTTGAATATAGTTACTAAATCATCAACAATATTGTGGCAAATCTCTCTTAATACCCTTGGGAGAAATAAGTCGGGACCAAGTGATTTGTATTTATTTATCTTGTCACTTAATTGCTGTACCTCATCTCTCGTAAAACTTATGGTCTCTAAGGGATGGTTACCGTCATACGTAATCCGAGGATTTGGTACTTCGGTTAAGTCTTCTACCGTGAGAACTGTAACGAAGAACTCGTTTAACGTATTAGCAATATTATATAGAGTGAGCGAAAAGTCCCTGTGCACCTGCAAGAAGTGTAGTGAACCTGTACCTGCACTGTGTTGGAAGTGGAAAGGTGCAAAAGGACTTTTCGCTCACCCTGTATTACTAAATTTCAGTATGCCATTTCTCTCTTTTAGGGGACCTACAGAATTTTTAATTGGCTTTCTGCTGTTAAAAATATCTTTTAGGGTTAACTTTACATAGTGAAGCAACTCTAGCTTCTTCATTACGTTAGGTAATCTAATTAAGGATTTAACCCTCCGAAGTAGGTTTATATAATTTTCTGAATTAGTCTGGTTGTAATGTGACTTAAGTATTTTTTAGCCTCTATTTCTTTCCGTAACAGCATTGTTAATTTCAGTGTTAAACCATTTCGGCGTCTTGGTTGACATGGAGGAAACTATTTTAGCGGGTATAAAAGTGTCCTGTAATATTCTAAATTGATCCCTATATGAACTCCACGAGACACTGACATCGTCGGTTATTAGAACTTCAAGAGTGTCTAAACTACTTCGGAAGCTTACAAAATTTGCTCTGGAGAAATCCAACCTTTTGTGTAGCTTTTCTCGAGTACTAATTGGAACGCTGAGGCCAAACCTAATCAAATTGTGGTCGGTATTACTGAAAGTTTCATCAATAGTCAGGTTAGAGACTAAGTCATCTTCGCTTGTGAATGTGAGATCTAATTTAATATTGCCCCTAGTAGGACCGTCAACCCAGTGACTTAATAAATTATCATCTGCAAATTCCATTAGTCTTGAGCCCTGAGCATCAGCTGTTTCGTCTTCCCAGTTTATATTACCACAGTTAAAATCACCAAAAATTACACTAATCTAGTGTACTTAACTGATTATACAAGTTTATATCCTTATCAACGGGGTAGAGAGGTGGCCTATATACTCGTATTAGAAATAGATGCAATAATTTATTGGGCAAATTTTGTTCAATTCCCAACATTTCATGAGCAGAAACACTGTTACTATTTACCGGGTGCAGGAAGTCATGAGCATATAAAAGTATTCCGCCACCTTCCCTTCCGTTCCTATCTTTGTGAAACATTTTGTGACCTACTATTTCAAATTCTCCTACAAAGTCCCTTGAATCAGAATGAATCCAGGATTCAGTTATTCCTCTGATGTCAAAGTTCTCAGTTTTGACAATGCTATAAATTCCAGTAGTTTGTTCCCAATTGACCTGGCATTAAATAGCATAATTTTAAGAAATTTTTAGTTGTTGTTTCTCCTATTTGACCTGGGTCGTTTCCCGAAGCAGGTGAATCAACTGATGCTAAAGGGGGCATTTGACCAAACAATGCATTAGTAGGATGAACAACTGGTGGAGCAGGATTTACTACTGGCGGAATAGGACTAACTACTGGTGGAGCAGGATCACTTACTGGTGAGGGGGGGAGGGGTTCTAATTTAAATAGATGACACAAGTTAATGTTCAGAAGATCGCCATATTTCTTCTTACCCTTTTAGTTAAGTGAATCTCATCTGAGCCATGTCAGTCTTTTTTTTTAATCTTATCGGTTAGGGTTTTAAATTCGTTTACAATAGCCTCAGTCTGCCTTCCTCTCCTTCTCCGTAAAATGTCATTGCTACCAACATGTACAATGATGGAGCAACTTTTGCTCATAACGTTAACATTGTCTAATTCCCGATTTATTCTCTAACTTATGGCACCTGGAAAACATCTAAGTTTTCTCTTAGTCTCGTGTTTCGCTCCAAATAAGTCCACTTGATTTCTCAACAGAGACTCTCCAATTAAAAAGGACTCCTCCTCTTCGTCAGCAAGTAAATCAAACCTATTTTTTATGGTGATGGGTCCAGAATCCTTGTATTTCGGTTTTGAGGATCTTTTATTTTTAACTACCTTGAATTCTTCTTCCTTAGTCCTACTTTTCGGACTAAGGAACTGTAGTTTCCAAACTGTCATGTTTTGTTCTAAACGTTTAACCTTAGAGTTTATATCCGATGTTGGGTTTTCACTCTGGCTGTTTTCACTAGTTTGGATTTCCATTGCTACAATCCGACCTTCATTATTTTTTTAATTTCCTTTAGTTCTTTAACTTCCTTTTCATGGTTTTCTCTAAGTCTACAAAACACCGTACACTCTAAGTTGTAATGTCGCTAAAATTTCCTTCAGGAAAATCAACACACCAATGTTGAGCTTTACATTTAGGGCATTCGGCTTTCAGTTTACCTGGACCTTTCATATTTTGTTCATTTTTAGTGTAGCTATCAATACTTAATAAAAAGAAAGGCAAAAGTAAAGGAGAACTTATCTATTTTTGAGAGGGTGACCCTTTTCCTATGCTGCTGGCGTACTTGCCTCGTAAGGGATTAACGCCTTCTCGAATACAATCTTCAAGGCAAAGGAAAAACAGCCTTATAGAACTACGTTTTACTTTAACTGCTATAACGCTGTCTGCAACCTGCCTTGAGGATATTAACACCTTCTACGAAATATTTCTCAAAATACAACAAAAATAGTTTTATGGCACCACGTTGGTTACCTTAACTATAAATTTATTTAATAAATAAAGTGAATTCAGCTATAATTAAATACTAAAGCAAAGTTAATTAGTAGATATGAAGGCACCGAACACTACTGTAAATATATCACTTTACTGGTGAGTTAATTTCACTGAAAAACAAATTATCAGAATAGCTGAAAAAATAGGGAGAGAGAGAGAGAGAGAGAGAGAGAGAGAGAGAGAGACCGAAGTTCTTTCAGACAACAAAAACAGTTCTTTTTAAGTTGATTTTTTCTTTGGACTTTTAAACTCAAACTGATAATTTCATTCTTTTTGTGTATGATTGCAAATTCTTTTTTAATCCAATCATTAATTACTTTACAATCATGTTTATCCTCATGTCATACAATTGTTATTACTTTATAACAGGGGTGTCCAACCTTTTTTCATGAAGGGTCACATTTCAATTAATGACCCACACCTAGGGGGTGTAAATTTTAGATAAAATTTTATTTTAAAATTAAATTTTATTGAAATAAAATATGACATCAGATAATTATTTTCAGTATCCGCCAGCCAGTATCCGCCAGCAGGGCCTGATACAAATCTTTGGTGGGCCGGTCTCTGGCCCGCTGGCTTTATGTTGGACAAGCCTGATTTATCATGTTTATCCTCATGTCATATAATTGTTAACTGTCATAGCTTGTTCATCGAGTGAGGCAAAATAACACATAGTTTGTACGAAGAATTTGGTTTAAAATAAGTAAAGTAAGAAATTACAGATTCAAGTTCATTGTTATAGAATTAGATTCGGAATATCACTCTAAAAAAGTACAGGGTGAAGTGCATAATTTACTTTTAACTTAAAATAGAGATGTTGCATTATATATTAAATTAATTATTAAAATTAATGTAATGATTACAGAAAATATATGGAATTTAATATGATTTCCCTCAGCTTTATGCAGGTTTGACCTCATATGAGAGCGTAGGTGATACTTATTTGTAAAGATTATAAACTCTAGTGGCACTTATCGATTTTTACAAGAATCGAAAACTTTCTAAACTAACTCAGCGTAAACTAATATAACACAACTCAACCTAATTTAATCCTCCTTAATACTAATTTAACCTAACCTAACCTTAGCCCTAATCTTGTTTCAGTCAGTTATATATCGGGTGGCCCCAAAAAAACGCCTTGAGATTTGAACATCAATAACTTCAAAAATATGCAGTTCACACTTCCAAATTTTACATAACTTTACCTCAATCTATTGATAAGCCATCATAAAAATTTCAGACCTCTATATAAAATACTTTTTCCACAGCTGAGGGAACAATGGAGTATGGTGAAAAAAAACGAATACTGTATCCTAAATCCTAAATGTGTATAGCTGTACCTGGCAACTATTCTAAGACTTGTAGTAGTTTCCTTAGCCTATGGATAATCTGTTAGTCTCTGAAAAACGTCAGATGATATAGGCTACAGGGAGTCTAGGCCTGTTCAAAAATCAACTTTTTCTTATTTTCATAGGTTTATGTACATTTTCCCATGCTTTTTGACCTGAAAAAGCCGAAAATCACAACTATTTTGACCTAGGATGTTGGGAAGCATTGCCGCATGGAGCTTTAAATTTTCTGTCTTGAAATCGGCCAAAGCGCCAATTCCGGGGTCCCTTGAATTATGTTTTGCACTTTAACTTTTGATCTAAACAAGATAGAGCAACAAATTAGGTATCAAATGAAAGAGCATAAAATTAATAAATAATAATAATAATAATAATAATATAATAATAATAATAATAAATAATAATAATTAATAATAATAATAATAATAATAATTATCTATCATTTTTCAGGAAACAACAGAAACTCAATCAGAATCTAGAAAACCATCTACAAGTTACAACTTCACAATGGCATTAAGCAAGGAGCTGAGGGAGCTCCGTGGGCGCACAGTTGATATCTCAGAACCTCCACGTACTGTCCATCTACCAGCCATCTACCAGATCTCTCACTGAAACTTTCCTGGTTGGATACCCTTCAGCTTTTATCAGTGATTCCCAGCTTCCCACCAACAGACAGGCGTTCCAGTATTTCCTTAATCTTCAGAATTTACCGGAAAATGCAGGGAGGCCCATGGTTCAAGACCTTGCATATGAAACAGTTGAATCTATCATCCCATTCTGGCAGATGGCTAGGATCAAGACAATGACCAAGTACAACGCAATGAAGCTCTTCATGAAACTACATGAGAAACATCGTGCTCTGGTGAAAAGCAAAGGAAGAGCAAGTAACCCTGGAGGAAAAAGAGGAGCATTTGTGCTGGAATTAGACAGCCTGTTCGATATAGGAGCTCCAGATGCAATCCAGGAAATACAGAACAACAGACTGTTATCCAGAGAGAAGAAAGATGAGGATATCAGGTTCTACGAAGACCAAAAGACTGAGAGGAAAGGTCATATGTCTGGTCATGACAAGATTTTGAGACAAGATCCCTGCAGCAAGCAGCGAGGAATGAAAGACTGCAGCATAGACAAGAACAAGGTAAAACTAATTACTTTGAACGTCACAAAAAGTTTTAAGTTTTACTCCATTGCATATTTAGCATGTACTTAACAATTACTGTCTTAACATGTTGTACTATTTTACAGCTGCAGCAGAACAAGAGGCAGTTGTTCATGTGGATGACATTACTTGGGGTGACTCAACTGACAACGACGCTAACACAGAGGACATGGATTACATCAGCCTCGTCCTGGATGTTCTCACCATCAAGACACTGTGACTCGTGTGACTTTGACGTTTCCAAGGAAGGTCATGGAATGTGATGTCATCTGCAATACAGCTGATCGTCTTGGTTTATCAGACAATCAAGTTACTGCCATGGTTTCTGCCACCTTGAAAGCTGGAGGGGCTGATCTGGATAACTTCGTCATCTCAACCTCAACAACACGTCGCAACAGAATGCTGTCCAGGTATAATATCAGCCAGAGTCACATGTCCAAGTTTTGTGAAAAACCCCAACAGTACGCTGCCTTACACTGGGATGGAAAGTTGCTCAAGGATGTCTTGGGCAGTGAACCTGGAAGTACATCAGAGACTTTAGCTGTGCTAGTGTCTGGTCCACCTTCATACACTGAAGGAAAGTTATTGGGAGTACCTGTCATCGACAATTCTTCTGGCACAGCTCAGGCTGAGGCTTCAATGGATTTACTGGAGACATGGGAACTTACGGATAATGTTACTGCCCTTGTTTTTGACACTACATCCAGTAACAGTGGAGTTCACAGAGGAGCTGTCAAACTGCTAGAGAAAATGCTGAACAAAAAGGTGTTTTATCTGGCCTGTCGACATCACATCCTGGAAATCCTAGTAGGAGCAGTTTGGGAGAAGCTGTTTGGGGAGGTGAAGGGGCCAGATAATCCCTGGTTTGAGCATCTGAAGGATGTTTGGACGGACTGTCCAAGGAAAACCCAAAGATGCTGGCTATCAACAGCAAATGGCTGAAGGAAAAGAAGAAGAACAGTGAAGAAATACTCCAAGACATTCTAACAGCAGAAAGGCTTCCAAGAGCCGACTACAGGGAAATGGCTGAACTGACAGTCATTGTTCTTGGAGGAACGCCTCCTCGAGGTATTCACTGGAGTCGACCAGGCGCCATTCATCAGGCCAGATGGATGGCCAGAAACCTGTACTCCATGAAAATGCTGATGTTTGCAGATCAACTTGAGTACGACGAAGACACTGTATCAAAGCTGAAAAGACTCAACACCTTCCTTGCGCTGTTCTACACTCCTGTATGGATGATGTCAATGTCTGCTGCAGATGCTCCCGTGAATGATCTAAGTCTAATCCAGGACATGTTGAAGTACAAGAAAACTGACCCAGAGCTTGCTGATGCAGTACTTAATAAGATGGAAAACCACAAATGGTACCTGACGCAGGAAGTCGTGCCATTTGCCCTGTTCAGCAGTAGATTGAGTGACACATTGAAGCACGACATTGCTGCCGAGTTACATGCCACTGAGAAGCCAGACAGCTTCAGAACAGGAAAGCCTCTATTCCAGAGAGTCACAGCTAAGACCACCCTGGTTGATCTCATTGGCCCAGAATCACATTTCCTGCTGGACACACTGAACATTGGATCCGAGTGGCTTCTGGAACCTGTCACGTCTTGGCCACAGAATGAGGACTACAGAAAAGCGTTGGACTATGTTAAGAATCTGAAAGCGGTGAATGACATTGCTGAACGTGGTGTCAAGATGATGAGCGACTTTGCAAATGTCATAACAACAGATGCCAAGCAAAGGGACTATCTCCTTCAAGCTGTGGAGTTCAACAGACGCCGCTTTGACAGCTTCAAGAAACAAACTCTCAACAACTGACTGTGTAAATGTCATTATGAAATTAATCATCATGTAATGCTTTCACTTCTTGATCGATTAGACTTGTGACAAAATGTTAATCTCAAATTTGTGTCATGAATAAGGCGCCTTGTCTGCCTTGAGTGTGAGAAAACGAATTTTGTGATATTTCTGAAATCTTTGTATGTACCAATGTGCCATTTCTTGTTCCAAGACTATCATAATTGTATAAGTTAGAAAGAGGATTAAAAACACTTTAATTTGGTGCCTATTTTGTTGCTCTATCTTGTTTAGATAAAAAGTTTAGTGCAAAACATGATTCAAGGGACCCCTGAACTGGTGCTTTTGGCCGATTTCAAGGCAGAAAACTTAAAGCTCCATGCGGCAATGCTTCCCAACAACCTAGGTCAAAATGGTTGTGATTTTCGGCCTTTTCAGGTCAAAAAGCATGGGAAAAAGTACAGAAACCTATGAAAATAAGAAAAAGTTGATTTTTGAACAGGGCTAACTGGCTACACCCATCTTAAATACTCTTTTTTAAACTTACCCTTCAAATTATGGTTCTAACTAACGGTGAAAAAACAGTGATTCAAAAGTGTTTCTTGGAAAAAAGATGGACTGGGGCAAGAATTTTGAGGGAATTTCCAGGAATAACTTGTAATGTTACGTCTGTAAATAGAATAATTAAAAAACCTAAAGCAACTGGTTCAACGGCACGGAAGCGTGGAAGTAGTCGGGTTAAAACAGTTTACACTCAAGACAATATAGCAATGATCGAAATGATGAGCCTATCTCAAGAGGATCGACCTGGGTCACACTGCTCTCAGAGGAAAATTGCAAGAAATTTAGGTATCATTCGAAGTTCCATACAAAGAATGCAGAGAACGGTAGAGCTTAAAGCATTAGAAAGGATCCGTGTTTCAAGACGTGACAGCAATGTAAAAGCTAAAAGAAAAATTCGTTGTAGGAAATTGCTTGATAGATTTTCGTCCAATGATGTTAAAAAAATAGTTTTTACAGATGAAAAAGATTTCACCATCGAGATTGCTCGAAACTCCCGGAACGATGTTGTTTATGGTCGGCGTAAGAAAGACATTCCTCCATCGAGACTTTACCACCAGACAAGTCGGTTTTCCAAAAACTCAAGGTATTAGTGTATCATGGAATGGAAAGACGAAAATTCATTTCATTTCAGAAAATAAAAAAATTAATTCAGAAACGTATGTAAATCTCTTAGAGGAGAATCTTTTGCCTGATTGTTGGCGTCTGTATTATGAAAGCGATTTCATACTCCAACAAGATGATGCTACAGCTCATACTAGCAAGTTCACACAGGATTATCTATGATACAACAGAATGTAGTCAACTTCATTGGAAAACACGACTGGCCCCCGCAATCACCTGATTGCAATCCTGTGGATTATTGCATATGGAACACTCTAGCGGAGAAGATTTATGAAGGCCAAACAGAAAAGTTTGCAGAAATGCAATTAAAGAAAAAAATACTCGAATGTTGGGACAAAATAACATTAGCAGAAATCAGAAAATGTATCATGTCGTGGAAGAAAAGGTTAAGATTAGTTTGTAAGCAGGACGGCGGACATATTTGTTCATAAGATGTGAATAATAAAATTTTTTCAATTTATGATATTCGTTTTTTTCACCATACCTCATTGTTCCCTCAGCTGTGGAAAAAGTATTTTATGTAGAGGTCTGAAATTTTTATGATGGCTTATCAATAGATTGAGGTAAAAGTTATGCACATTTTGGAAGGGTGAACTGCATATTTTTGAAGTTATTGATGTTCAAATCTTAAGGCGTTTTTTTGGTCCACCCGATATATATATATATATATATATATATATTCAAGCTCGACTTTATGTAAATATATTTAATTAATTCGACTTTATCCAATTGCATGTAATAATATATTTGATGCAAGTCGAGTTTATTCAATTTCTACATCAGGCCTAATTTCTTTCAATACGATGAAGAATCGTCGGATGAAACCACTGTAAGATTGCAACCCTGATTTTCGCTTCCCCATTAACTGTTCATTCTGACGAAGGTCAGGTATGTTGCCCCACCCTGGACCTACACCTTAACGTGGAATCCGAATCACGACCCGCCAAAATAATTTAAAATCACAAATTCCAAGCCGGGACTCGATCCCACGACCTTCAGCTTAGCAACCCAGCATCTTAACCACTATATAGGCTTCGTAACCTAGAGTAGTTAAGATGTAAATGCGAAGGAGGAAGATTTGATTCCTGTGTCGAACTTTGTGATTTCATATTCGGGCTATTAAGATGTTTCCTTTGGGTCTTCTTTGACAGGGTCGTGGTTAGAATTTCACATTAAAATATAGGTGCCTCAAACTGAGGAAGAGACTCTGACCTTTACCTTCGTTTCAAATTTTTTTTTTAGGCAGGAAGGAGGGGCCAAGGGCGAATGAAAATAACGCGTCTTTAATCGATTTGTTAAACCTTCGAACACTGTTCACTCCTTTGATCGAAAATATTCGACGTTCTGTAAATTAATTTATGGGTTTTGTATTAATGTTACATACACGCACAAAAAATTAAAAGTATTCGTACGTACCCATACGCAGCGAAGGTGGCGTCATACGGGTAATACCCAGCTGGAGATGCCCCGAGGCCAGTCCCATACATTGACACGTCACCTGAGCTTCCGTCTTTCATTCCGTAGCTGGAGCCCTGATGAATAAGACTATAATTAACTTAAAAGGCCTTCAAAGGTTATATATATATACAGGGTGAGCGAAAAGTCCCGGTGCACCTGTCCACTTCCAACACAGTGCAGGTACAGGTTCACTACACTTCTTGCAGGTGCACAGGGACTTTTCGCTCACCCTGTATATATTTGTGTGTGTGTGTGTGTGTGTGTGTGTGTAAGGCAGCTGTATGTAGAAATTCATTAGGTGGTTTGTTCATGCAGAAACTTTTATAGGGTCAATCCCAGAATAGGCACCTGATGTACCTCAATCCCAGATGAAGCACTGCGTTAACCCAATCCCAGAATAGGCACCTTGCAAGAATTAAATAAAAAAACTGATGATTACAAAATTTATTGTTTGGTTAGGTTAGGTTAGGTTAGAGTTGATTTTTTCAAATATTGATAAAAACAATGAAATTATATCTCTAAAAACTGTTTATATTTTTCTCCTCAATCCCAGATTAAGCACCTGTGTTTTGCCTCAATCCCAGATTAAGCACCTAAAAATGATTTCAGGTGCCTATTCTGGGATTGATCCCTTTTATAATTGAAGTGTAATAAGAACCACATTTTTATCCTTTTATTTCAAAGTAGAGAACGTTTCGGAAGAAACTTAATCCATCATCAGTGCGTGTTGAATATCAGATAATGTAATTTTAACCTTCATTAAAATAATTAATGTAAATTATTAAAAATGAACAGTAATAACGGACTGAATGTTTATTTAATGGAAAAATAACTGTTATTAATAATGTAGATCTCAAACAGAATTAAAACTAATAAAAGATTACAATTAAATGACGTAATTATATTGTGATCATGACAAATTTCTTAATGGAAAGTTCAAAAAACTAAGGTATAATTATTAAATAATGACTTAGTTATAAGGATGTAAACTAAGATTCGAGGATAGAGATTGGTTGGTTGGTTTACTTTAGTGTATAGTCATCACCATGACCTTGAGAAAGGAGGGAAGTACTAAAAGGGATTATCTGGAAGTGCGCCCGTTCTCCCGTGGAGACTTGGAAGTTTTGTTTAGAGCATATGTTGGTATCTTGGGGTCGCTTTAAAATGCCATGATAATCATCCACTTTTTTTTTTATATTGGCGGTAAGCGCTACCGATAAAATTCGCGCGATAACCAGCGAATTCAGCTTAGTGAATGGATACTGAACGAAAACCCGGCCTTTGGGAGTTTATCTTTGCAGTGAAAAAGGGAGTTATGCTGTGGTCTTCTCTAAATATGAAACGGATGTTGATTTAGAGTTGAATGAGGTTATAGGAGGAAAAAGATAAGAACATACTTAATAAAAATTAAGGATCAAGTAAAGATAAGCACCCCAACCTTTTTCAGTTAGCTTTATAAGGCTAACTAACGAAAATATCACGACTTAACCTAACCAATCGTTAGGTCAACTGTACGCCCTTGACGATTGGTTAGGTTAGGGCGTGATATTTTCGTTAGTTAGCCTTATAAAGCCAACTGAAAAAGGTTGGGGGTGCTTATCTTTACTCGATCCAAAATTAAATATCTTAACATGGTAAACTAAAATCGTATATTCGTTAGTTAGAAGTTGCAATATTGGAAAAACAGGTTGTGAGCTTTGTTAAAAAAAATTTTGAACAGTATTGGGAAAAGATGCTCAGGAAAAAAAGCTTTTGGTAAAGAAGGTTTGGGGGCTTGGTATTTCCCCCTGATCCAGTTTTCTGTAGAACAATCTATCTAACCTAACCCGCATGGGAAAGCGATTTGGACCGATATACGATCGAAATACGTGAAAGGTTAAAGAATTTGTTTACCAAATTTTCCCAGGAAAATGAATTGGGAGAAGAGGAGAACTTCCGTGGCCACCACGCTCACCCAATTTAATCCATTTAGACTTCATCTTACAGTCTGAGGCCAAATAAAGAGCATCCTTTACGTCACACAAGCTCGACATTTGGCAGAGCTGAAGAAGTCGCGAATCGAAACGACAGTCCGACAAATCGCAGAACTAATTGAAAATGTGCTTAAGCTTAACTTGGTCGGGCGTTGTATCGCTCAAGATGGAGGATATGATGAAGTGTAAAGTGTTAATGTAAAGTGTGTAAAAAGACTTTGATAGTTAACCCTTTTAATTATCTCAAACAGGTAAAAAATTATTATATTTTAAAACTATTCAAGGATTTTATAACGATCATATAGTATATACACCTTGTTGTTAACCTTGTTACTGTTCCGTGCGTTGGTCTCTCTTCACACGAAGGTCAAGCTGGTGACCGCGCCTCTAGGTCTGGCTTGGTGGAGGAGCGAGTTGCTTTATTGCGCTCTCTACCGTACATAGCCATGTACACCCGGTTCATCTGGTACCATCCTGAACCAGGCATCTTCTCTTCTCTTCTCTCTTTGATCCTTGTAACGTTTCTTTCGAAGCTGGTTAAAAAGTCTTGACCCCCTGACTACCAAGCTATGTTCCTTCAATGTTGAGGAGGGCCCTTGCCGAGCCTTTAATTTGGGAACGCTACACATTCTGCCTTTCCTATTTTCCAGTATTGTTTGAATGGTAATTGGGTTTAGTTTTAGGTATGGTACCAGTTTTTCGATCATTTTCCATATGTAGATTATGGTGTACCTCTCTCTCTTCTTCTTTCCAGGGAGTACAGATTTAGTTTACGTAGTCTTTCCCAATAGTTAAGTTCTTTGCAGCCATCAATCTTGGCTGTGAAATGTCTCTGCGTTTCTTCTAGTTTATTAGTTTCTTCCTTTTTATATGGGGACGTCAAAACTGAGCAGAATTCAAGTTTTGGTATAATCAGTGTTTTTAGCAGGGGAATCATTACTGTCCTGTCCCTTCTTTTGAACGTTCTTAGTACCTGTCCCGCGACTCTTTTTGCTTTATTTATCGCTATCTGATTTTGCGTTTCGAATTTCGCATCATCGGTCATTATTACCCCCAGATCGACCGCTTTCGTGCTTCTCTGAATCTCCTGTCTATCTGGAGCATAATATGCAGTCTAAGTTCCTCTTTTCTACCATATCTCAAGAGCTGAAATTTCTCGGTGTTAAATGTCATGTTGTCTTCTGACCATTTGTATATTTTGTTCGTGTCCCTCTGCAAGGCCTCCACTTCATTTACATCGCTGATTTTTCTGCTGATCTTTGTATCGTCTGCGAAGGATGTTACTATACTGTTGTTGTTTACTCCGCTGTCTATGTCTGTTAGCATGATAATGAACAGGAGTGGGGCCAGTACTGTCCCTTGTGGTACTGAGTTGCGTACTTCCGATTCTGATGATGATATACCTTGAATTTTGACGACCTGTAGACGTTCTCTGAGGAAGTTGTGGATCCATTTTCCCACTTTGCCTGTTACCCATATATTTCATTTTATGTGCTATTATACCGTGATCACATTTGTCGAAAGCTTTAGCAAAATCTGTGTATATGACATCGTAGTTGTCATTGCCTTCCAGTGCATCTAGAAAGGCATGATCTACCTGATAGGCATGATCTACCTGATCGGAATCCGTGCTGATTTTCGTTGAACCTTTCGAGTGTCTCCAAGAAATCATAAATTTTCCCTCTAACTATTCTTTCAAATACTTTGGTGAGGGGACGTCAATGACACTGGTCTTTTGTTCTTTGCTTGAGATCTATCCCTCCTTTATATATAGGGACAATGGTTGCTCTTTTCAAGATGCTCGGTATTTCCCTAGTGTCTAGGGATCTTCTTCATATCCAGTATAAAGGTGTAGCTATTTCATTTTTACAGTTTTTAATCAATGATGCGTTCCCATTGTCCGGACCTGCAGCTGAATGTGGTTTCATTTGTCCTATAGCTCTCGCTACATCTTCTTGGGTAAAATCAAAATCTGTTATACACTCTCCTTGCAATTTCTCTTCAAAGAATGCATCTATGTCAGGTATCGCTTTGTCACTTTTTGGGGATCACCTGAAGATCCGTCACCCAAGCCTTTTTAGTTAGCTTTATAAGTCTAACTAACTAAAATATCACAACCTAACCTAACCAATCGTCAAGGACGTACAGTTGACCTAACGATTGGTTAGGTTAGGTCGTGATATTTCGTCAGTTAGACTTATAAAGTTAACTAAAAAAGGCTGGGGTGACGGATCTTCAGGTGATCCCTTTTTGGGATACTAAAAACTGATTCATACTGGGCTTCAATGCTTCAGATACATCTTTTGGATCGTCGGCTAGTTCATTATTTCTCTTCCTTAAGGGCCCAATAGCGGCGCGCGATTTTGTTTTCCTTTTCACAAGGCTATAGAAGTATTTTGGATTTTCCTTTATTGCTTCTACCGCCTTTTCCTCTTCCCTCTCTGTATGGTCCTTAATCAGAGCTTATATTTTCCTATCGATACCCTCCAGTTTTTCTCGTATTATTTTCCTGACATTATCTCCGCAGTTGGCTAACTTCGCCTCCACTCTCTTTCTTTTGCGGAATATTCTCTCTCTCTCTCTCTCTCTCCTCTTCTCTCTCTCTCTCTCCTCTCCTTCTCTCTCTTCTCTCTCTCTCAGGAATATATATATATATATATATATATATATATATATATCAGTATATTTAAAATATTTATTTGAAATTTTAACGATAACTAAAATATTTACAAATTTTAAAAAGAGTAAAATATTTAATTTTATTCGAAACGAAACAGAATATAAATAAGTTTAGAGAATTTTCGATTCCACAATTTACAATTTTGTTCGAGAAGATCCAAAACTTTAAAATGGTAAAAAAAAAAAAAATTTAGAGAAACGATATTTCTTCTGTAAAAGTTTATTTCTCCTTTCTCTCTCTCTCTCTCTCTCCCGCTCTCTTTCTTTCTTTCTCTCTTTTTGTATATATATATATTATTAATGCCCCCAATGTCAGTTTGTATCTACACAAGTAATTTTTAGAAAGGTGAAAAGATTTTACTTTTCTATTAATGCAAATGAGGTCGACGGTAAAGGAAGGAATTTTGCTTTATTTCGAGTATTTTTCACTAAAACTGAATTTCATAAACATGTTTTTCAGCAAAGCAAAAGGAAATGCGAATGAGCGACTTTGTTCGCGAAGTTAGGAAAAGCGAGCTTAACGAGACCGACGCAGTGCTTATTAAACTAGCAATGATACAAATTTCGATATGTTTTAATACCTACACGTAAATACCCTATTTAGAATTTCCGCCTATAATTAGGCCTAATAAACTGTTTATTAACGTTTACTCGATAAATGTACATCTTTAATGGGAAACATTCGGTCTTTTCATGTTTTGTATAAACTTGCCTTCGCAATCATAGAGATTAAAACGTTCGCTGGATACGCTTCCATATACAATTTCACGGATACCTTCGTACACTCAAAAAGAAACCTTCTAAATATAGAACTTATAACTTCTTTTTGATGATGCATCCTAAGGAAGTTTTCCCTTCTTTTAGTAGGTATGAAAGCTTCTTGTCGGATGATATAATTTCTTTTTATGATACGCAACTTCTCCAGATAGAAGAAATATTCATCAAAACTTCTTTCTCTTTTGAGTGATTTTAAGACGATAGAAGATAATATTTCTGTGTATAAAAAGTTGCGGAAAGTCTTTGTTTTGTGTTTGTCCAATTAAAGTGTTTTTAATATACATCCTTTTATATTTACACTCTTAGATAAATGTTTTCTCTTAAATCTAAGGAAACGTTCCCTTGCACTTATCATGAAACTGTTTTCGTCTATTACAGGAAAAGCTTCCGAGGAAATGTACCCTATAGTTTCTCGTTACTTTTCGTGCTTTTCCGCTCAGCATCGTAAACGTTTCAAAGAAACGTCTCCTGAAAAAGATTTCGAATTCGTATGAGTTGAAGAAGTTTCCTGTACAGATTCGGCAAATTTCATTCGTGTGGTGAAGTAACGTTGAATAATAGCGAACAAAATAACACTCTCATATATTCGAAAGAATTTGTATATACAGGGTGTCCCATAAGTACCTTTACCGCTGAACCTTTTCCTACTAGAATAGGGTGAGGGACAAAGGCGGGGGGGGGGGGGAAGGTACTTACGGGACATTTAAAATGTACATTTAAAATAGCAGATATCTTTCCTTTCAAATTATTTTTTTTTTCTAAAAATAACATAATAAATGCGATAGACGTAATTTGATCAAACTTTCATGAAAAATGTATCCGTTTATAATGAGAAACGTCAACACTAACTTTAGTTACGCTTCTTATAATGTACTACAGTATATAAGAGTTGCCTAAGTACGAATGAATACAGAACATTATCAACAACTCATTTTGAGCTGTCAGGAAGGAAGATAAAAATAATATCAGATAAATTCAGTGAATAAAATTGAAACGGGAAGAGTTAGTTGGTTATCTAAAAATGAAAATCTCAAATGAAAGTAAAAAAATTCTTTCATTAAATTATCTTTAGAGTTAATAACGTTAATAAACCAAACATAAACTAATAAAAGAAAATGTTAAATTCCGAAATATCTATACTTACATATCGACATTAAATAAAATATATTAAAGGTATTTTAACAATTTTTAACGTGAAATTAAGAACTTGATAAGGAACAGATAGAATTTTCAAAGTCCGTGTCGGTGAGTAGACGATAGAGAGACATCTCATTTTTTGTTCCAAGGTCACGCAGAAATTTATAGATTCCTGGAATCTTTCTCAGTCGATTTTGGAGATGAATAATACTGGCAACGAGCAGAGCTCCACTTTTTATACAAAAATTTAACTGTAATTAATTTGGGTAGGCGTAAGTTTTTTGGTAGAGAGGGGTGTTTATGCTATTCATAATAATGTTGGTGTTGCTGTTGTTTACAATCATTATAACGACAATTATTTTATTCGTGTAAATAATAATAATGTTTTATTTATTACCAAACTTTTCTTTCCATTTCATTAAAGGAAAACAAAAATTTAACAGTGAAACGTTTACGACGATTTGAAGGAAACCTATTCCCCACTTTCGTGCAATATTTCATGACAATTTACTGGTACTTTTCTACATTTCAATGGCAAGTCTATGGCAATACATACATATATATATATATATATATAATATATATATTATATATATAATATATATATTATATATATATATATATATATATATATATATAATGTTATAATGTTTCAGACCAACAAAGACCCTAGGATTCACTCATGGTTGGTCTACCTAACTGTGTTCGTAATTGTGTATTGTGTATGTCCTCCGTGGTGGCGGAGGGGACCTACAATTTTACGTGGGTTCCGAACCACAAGAACATAAGAAATTTATGTAAAAACTGCCTGTACATTGGCAACGACCAATTTTTACAAAACTAAATAATTATTAATTTAAAACTAATTAATTATCGATTAAAAACTAAAGATAGAATCTCTGGATCCAGAGGATCAAGTCATAATAGACTACTATCCACAAATATGTTACACTCTATGATAAATATGTTACACTCTATAATATATATATATATATATATATATGTGCGTGT
Organism: Bathynomus jamesi; assembly: GCA_023014485.1. Taxonomy (NCBI): domain Eukaryota; kingdom Metazoa; phylum Arthropoda; class Malacostraca; order Isopoda; family Cirolanidae; genus Bathynomus; species Bathynomus jamesi. Next base: position 6,877 of record JAJOZX010015317.1, on the reverse strand, counting down.
GTGTGTGTACTGTATATATATATATATATATATATACTATATATACTATGTGTGTGTGTGTGTGTGTGGTGTGTGTGTGTGTTTTCAATATACAGGGTGTTTCAGGAGGAAAGGTCAATACTTCGGGAGGTGATAACATCGGTCATTGTAAGGAAAAAGGTTCATATGAACATGTGTCTAATTCTGAATGGTTACGGAGATAGAGCTGTTTGAATCTACAAATACAAAAGCATTGTTAATGGTAATCAAGAAAGAGAAACCAATTACTGTTTCTAACATTTAATGTTTAAACATTGGCATTTTGAATGGTATCAGATACAGAAATTACAAATTTGTTACAGTTTACAATACGTTTTCGAAAATCCCACCGTCAACCTCAATGCACTTTGCAACTCGTGTGCGAAGATCGCGTGTTGTTCGTCTGAGTTGATCTTGACGTTCCTTTATGCGGGCAGCAGCAGCATCCAAAATGCGCGCGAGCAATTCGTCTCGTGTATCCACCTTTCTTTTGTAAACTTGACTTTTCATCCACCCCAACAAACAATAATCTAACGGAGAGAGGTCTGGAGACCTTGGTGGCCATTGAATGGGACCACCGCGGCCGATCCATCGACCAGGGAAAGTTTGATTTAGGTATTGCATCACCAGACGGGTAGAATGTGGAGGAGCTCCGTCATGCTGAAAGTACATACCAGCGCGTGTAGCCAAAGGAACATCCTCCAATAGTCCTGGCAATTCATTTTGCAGAAATTCTAGGTAACTTTGTCCTGTAAGACGATTCTCTAAAGAAACAGGGCCAATCAGCTGATCATCGATGATACCGCACCACACATTGGCAAAGAAGCGATGTTGAAAATTTGTTTCCACAGTGGCATTTGGATTTTCGTCTGACCACCGATGAGAGTTACGAGTGTTGTTGATACCGTCACGGGTGAAAGTAGCTTCATCGGTGAACAGTATTAATCGAAGCAATCGGCGATTAGCATTTACCCAATGACAAAATTCCAGTCGCATGGCAGCGTCTCCTGGTTGAAGGTGTTGTACACGCTGTACATGATATGGATGCAAGCCTTCCTCACGTAATGTTCGCCATACTCTTGTGTGTGGTACACCGAGACGTGTAGAAATTCTTCGTGAGCTAGTAGTAGGACTACGCTCTACCAACTGAAGAATGTTTTCCACTTCATCCACATCTTGTTGACCTTCACGTTCAGATGAAACATGAGCGCTGGGAAAGTGTACCAATCTCACGCAATGTGTTGAAAACCCTGGTAAACACTCTTCGATCCGGAATTCTGCAGTTCGGAAACCGTCGACGGTATTCTGCAACAGCAGCTGTTGCACTTCCATCGCAAAAGCCGTAGACACACACCATACCTGCATATTCGGCATGTGTGAAGGTGTGTGGCATTCTTAACAATGCTTCAAACACCAAACAATGTCACTCACAACAGTCAGCTGTCGATTGGCTTATGTTACATGCTTACATTACAGCTTACATGGTTCAAGGTTATAGGGGAGGGAAAGGGGGGAAGAGCTGCACGCGCGTCAGATTCAAACAGCTCTATCTCTGTAACCATTCAGAATTAGACACATGTTCATATGAACTTTTTTTCTCACAATAACCGATACTATCACCTCCCGAAGTATTGATCTTTCCTCCTGAAACACCCTGTATATTTCATTCACAAGTAACTGCATATTTAGGTTGTTAGGAATAATTATATAAAGTGCTTTGAACGTATAATTAGAGGCAAAACTACCTACTACCTACGAGAAAAAGACTTATACAACCCAAATCAACATGGCTTCAGGGCTGGAAGAGCATGCCTATCACAGCTACTAGACCACCAGGAGAAAATATTGGAAACATTTTGTCAAGGACAAAACATAGATGTAATATATACGGACTTTGCAAGACAAACAGATAACACCAAATCTACAAGTCAGGGATCTGGGAATAATAATGTCGTCGGATACAGAATTCAGAGAGCACTACAACATCAAAATTACAACGGCTAGAAAAATAATGGGAATCATCTGGAGGAGATTCCGCAGGAGAAAAGCAAACATCATGCTCAAATTATGGAAGAGCCTAGTCCTACCAATAACTGAGTATTGCTCAGTAGTCACAAGCCCATACAGAAAACGACACATTGCGAACATTGAAGCTATACAAAGGACTTTTACGTCTAAGATAGAAGAAACGGAAGGTGAAGACTACTGGTCTCGACTATAATCCCTGAAACTCTACTCTCTAGAAAGAAGGTGAGAGCGGTACACATTAATATACATATGGAAAATACTTGAGGGCTTTGTCCCTAACCTTAGAAATGAAATAGAAACAAACTGGAATGAGAGAAGAGGCAGATTTTGTACAGTCCCAGCTGCTGTGGGACAGGGGGCCATGAAAACGAGGATGGAAAATACCCTCAGAATTCGAGGCCCAAAGCTTTTCAATGCCCTACCGAGAGAAGTAAGGAATCTCCAGCACACCGACCTGAATAACTTCAAGAACCAGCTGGACAGAGTCCTGTGCAAAGTCCCCGACCAGCATGCGTGTCAAATCCCGCAAATGAGGCGGGATGCTGCAGAGGGTCGACCGCAGTGTCGATCCTGAACCTTCGTTCGAACTCACACAAAGTAAGTAATTAAGATATAGGCATATTATATATATATATATAATGCAAACCTACAAGGAAAAGGAAAAATTATTTCAAGGTCTGTACTGTTAATTACACGAAAGCCCTTGGAATCATTTTTCCTTTCCTTGTAGGTGTGCATCATTCATTTATTTCATGTATTTAATAAATTGTAAAAGTTATCCCATATATATATATATATATATATATATATATAGAGAGAGAGAGAGAGAGAGAGAGAGAGAGAGAGAAGAGAGAGAGAGAGAGAGAGAGATTTAAACTCTTTTAATACATGAAAATGTTAATGATAAATTATAAAAATTAATAAATTTTTCCGTCGACTTAACACAAATTAACTTGATTAACAATGCAATAAATAAGAAGAAGAACAACAACAATAATTCCTCTCCTCAACTTATTTCTACCATGACAGTTCGTGGCGATGTATTCGTGAAAGGTAAACTGCAATGTAAGGCTGCCAAACAGATATAACTGAATTTCCTATTTAACCTAATAGCGTATATCAAATTTGCAATTAAAGCGAACCAAAGCTGCTTCCTATTTAGCTGAATGTATCTTCGGCTCATATTTATTAGACAAATAGTGAACTGAGGCCCACGATAGCATTGTTATGAAGTAATTCTGTTAAATACAAGTTCTGTTGGCGGGAACGTAACTGCCCGCTCTATGCAAATGGCCTCACAGAGTTACTTTATGTACGTTCTCCCATGTGTGCCGACGAACGTGTAAGAGTATACACAACGCTCATAAGCACATAATGTACGCATATGGCTATGTGTACTTCGGATATATATATATATATATATATATATAATATATATATATGTGTGTGTGTGTGTGTGTGTGTGTGTGTGTGGAAGATAGAAAACCCTAAAATAAACAAAAAGAGACGTTGGTAAAGAAGAAAAAATCGTATTAAAGCAAAATTTCGAATATAAAAATTTCGAAATTTCCATTATTTAAAATATGAATAATGAAATTGTTGAATAATTTTCCCCAAAACTATTTCGAATATAAAACCATTCTTGTACAACAAAATTTATATTTCAGAATTATTTTGGCTAAAACAGAAATATTAAGTTTGTCCCTTTTCAGATTTGTTTTTATGAATATTTTAACACTCAGACTCCGATATATATATATATATATACAAGTATATATATATATATATATATATATATATATATATATATATATATATATATATATATATATATATATATATAATAATATAATTTTGTATGTATATTTTTTAGTAAATGAAATTTCTCCAGAAGTAAATAACGCCCCAAAAACAGGTTGGGAGTTGGAACGTGGAAAACATGATCTGTTTTGAACCAAATGTTCGAATCCCATTTTGGATATTAAACATTTTTCTATTTAATATGGAAGAGATTTTTTGCTCAACGCAACATCAAAACATATGTAATTAAATATTTAAATGTTTAACATACTCATATATATATATATATATACACACACAGGGGTGGTGTGTGTGTGTGTATGTATGTGTGTGTGAGACGGAAGTTGTTATGAATTGTGTGATGGTGGGGCGTTAGCAGCTTTAAAAAGGAACCCTTTCCCTCCTCGTCTTATGGTTGCACCGTCAGCAGTCGCAGTATTAAATCAAAGAGCTTAGAATTTACTAATTAAAATACGTCCGTCTCTCTTTCTCTCTCTCTCTCTCTCCTTCTTCTTGTTCCCCTCCTCAAAGGAGAGAATATAATATTCACTGAATTATCGGCTTGGTCCCTTCCCTGAAATTTCTCTCCATCAGTCTCCTGTTCCCGAGGTTCGACTCGTTTTCGCCTCTCTCTCTCTCCTCTCTCTCTCTCTCTCTCTCTCTCTCTATTTTACGAACACGTATATACTGATTATATATATATATATATATATATATGTAAGATACGAACATTTTGTTTCATTATTACAGCTTTTTCCGGACAGCAGATAAGAAGTTATTATGTAAAATAACCTAACCTGAAGCTGATATTTAATGTGTGTGATAATATTTTTATCTGAACGTGATTATCACGGGAATGATTAATGTCTGAATTTAATATTTAACTTTAATCGCATTTAATTTTTCAACAACTTTTAAAAATTTTTCATTGATGCGTTTGCATGAAATGATGATCAGTACTGAATTGTGATTATTGGATGTACGATTACCGTCCAAAAATACAGTCACTATTTTAAAACTGTAACGACACTTTTAGATTTGAAAATTCAATTTGAATTAACGCTGAAAAAAGTTTCTGAAATGAAACGAACAATTTTTGCTTTCCTCACAGTCTGTGGTGGGTGTGTGTGTGTGTGTATGTATATACTTTGCAATGACTAACAAGTTAAAATTAGTAAATGAAATAAAATTATTCAATTGGTACCAAATCATGAACATTTTCCGCACTGGATGTACATTCTTCGATTGGTGTTTGCTTATGACGCCAATTCGACCGCTGGATTTCACCTCTACTGAGCTGCATCTTCGTTACCAATTATAATTGCGTTTCATTGGGGATTGATTAAGCGTTGGAATAAGTGTTTATAAAAAGGCGTCTTCCTAAGGGCCCATCCATCGCCTACAGCTGCCTTCCCTCCATATTGTATCTGTCGGTCCCCTTGCAATATGCACTGCGCCATCTGAGGCTGCGGGGCACAGTTAGAGGGAAAGGCGGAGGGGGAGGCGATGTATTGGCTGAGGTGTAGCTCGCCTCCAAAACTACGAATTGCGTTTGAAATATTGCGCATATTGCGTGGGGAGGTGAGTGTGAGTAACTCATTTGTTAAAACGACCCAGAGAAAACGTGGGAAAAATAAAAGCATAACTTTTATCTTACAACTTTATCACACATATATGTTCAAACACACACCCACACACACACACAACACACACACACAACACACACACAATATATATATATATATTAGATATATATATATATATATATATATATATATATTAAAGGCCTTTCAGTAAAAATGTTTGTTACGAAAACCTAACAAATAATACTAAAATTTTTTTTTTACTTAATTATAAAAAGGATAAATTATATAAATCGAAGTACTCCAAAATGGAATTTCAAAATTGCTTTTATTCAACATTAATTTTCAGCTTCACCGATTTTAAAGCATTCGAAGTTGGGCATTACAGAGTTCGTTCGCATTCAGTGATTAATGGAATGGTGAAAAATTTATTAGCGTTCGCTATTTATGAATTTATGCAAACTAATTTCGCTTTTTCTAATCTGCGATTGTTCCGAGATCGGTACCATCGCATTCGTTTATGCGCCTTCACCAGAACTAATTAAGAGTTGGGTAGTCAGTCTAACGGCGAATAGCATCTATTAATACCGTGTTCGTCGTAATCCTTTGAACCGCAACCTAAACTTAGATAAGAGCGTAATACCACTCAAACCTCGGGCATTTTCTAATGCTTCCCTTATTACGCCTATTGAATACCACATTTCCGGACGAGGAAACTGAATTGGGTTTAAAATTTGTATCATACGAAGAACGGCGGCAATTATAACATCCACTCTCGCCGTTTCCTCTTCGGCCCCGTTGAGAGCGAGCGCAAAATTCGCGGTATATAAACCTTTACGAGGGAACGAGTCGGTTCTTTTCCGAGTTATATAAGTGGCAAAAGAGGGAAAATGGAAGTATCCATTCTGCCGATTTCACCGAACGAGACACTCCATCAAAGAAATCAAGCTTAACTGTGCGATTTCGCGTCTTGGTCCAAGTTCGAGCGATATATTTAATTTCTTCTATGACTCTCAAGAGGAAGATCTATTTAATCCCATATCCCGGCACAGTCTCAATAGATAGGTTACGATCTGCTACACTCTTCTCATCGATTTGTCCTAATGCTGCCACACATTCAAATATTACACGTATAAGAATTTATCAGCTCTTACAAAATTCAATAATTGTAGCATATTTTCACCGATAGCTTAAAGAATATATATATATAAATATATATACAGGTGACGCAAATGTCAAGAGTCAAAGGAGCCAGAGATAATTGATTTTTTCCGTTCCTGGCGCCACTGTTTTAAATAAAAATTACTTTTTAGTTACAAAATTTATAATTTATGCAATAATAACCCTTGATCCTGATTTTTGCGCCACCCTATATATATATATATTATATATATATATATAGATAGAGAGAGAGAGAGAGAGAGAGAGCGAGAGAGAGAGAGAGAGAG
>JAJOZX010015316.1:57500-66034 GCA_023014485.1 Bathynomus jamesi | reverse complement strand
AAGATTACTTAAGAAGAAGATTACTTTAAGAAGAAGAAGATTTTAAGAAGAGGCCAGTCTTTGGCCAAGATAGAAATTACCCTGCATCAGGATAAAACCAGTTGACCGGCGTGTCACGACTTCTTGTTCGTAACATCCACCCTTGAACCGGTGTGTCAAGACTCCAAGTTCTTCACGCCTAGTCTTCATCCAAGAAGAAGTAGCCAGCAAGACGTCTTCAGGACACGTCTCAAGGATTTTCCCCATAGAAAATTTTGTTAAGTACAGTTTGTTTTTTTAAGTAATTTATAAACATTTGAAAAGTCACTATTATTAACAGTTAATAATGAGTATCAAGTCAGAATTCACAAGAAACACAGTGAACATTCCAGACACCAGTGATACATTTGTTTTTATTGAAACAGTAATTTCAAAGAGAGTTAATTTCAAAGAGAGTTAATTTCAAAGAGAGTTAATTTCAAAGAGAGTTAATTTCAAAGAGAGTTAATTTCAAGAGAGTTAATTTCAAGAGAGTTATTTTCAGTTATTTTCACTGTTATATTCAGTATAGAATAATTTTATTTTATGTATCAAACATAATAGTATCGTACCTTCGTGTACATTCGAGTGAAATGTTGTTTACATTTTTTTTATTTTTTGTTTGCAAATTTTTTTCAATTACTGAATTGAATTGAGTTGCAAATTAAGAGAGAGAGAGTTTAGAGAGAGTTTAGAGAGAGTTTAGTTACTTGAAGCAGTTTCAAGTTCCATTTTCAGTTTTCAGACAGTTTCAGTTGGTTGTAACCAAAAGGGACAACCAAACCCTAGAGATTTATAAAGATACTTGAAGTAATTTTGAAGTCATTTTTTTGAAGTCATTTTTTGAAGTCATTTTTTGAAGTCAGTTTTTGAAGTCAGAAGGTTGCACCAAGAGGGTCAACCAAACCCCAGAGGTTAATAGTCTCCACTTTATAAAGATCAAGTGCAGTCATTTTCCGTTTTCAGTTAATCTTCACTTGATAGCAGTTCAAGTGCAAGACAGTTTAAGTTTCAGAATACTTGATAAGAGGTCAAGTCAGATCGTTGCGCCAAGACGGGCAACCGCCCCAGAGATTTATAGAAATATTTGATAAGAGGTCAAGTCAATAGGTTGCATCCAAGAGGGAAAACCGCCCCAGAGATTTATAGAAATACTTGATAAGAGGTCAAGTCAATAGGTTGCATCCAAGAGGGAAAACCGCCCCAGAGATTACAGAAGCTAGTTTTGAAAAAAGTTAGTTTTGAAAAAAGTTAGTTTTGAAAAAAGTTAGTTTTGGAAAAGTTAGTTTTGAAAAAAGTTAGTTTTGAAAAAAGTTAGTTTTGGAAAAGTTAGTTTTGAAAAAGTTAGTTTTGAAAAAGTTAGTTTTGAAAAAGTTAGTTTTGAAAAAAGTTAGTTTTGAAAAAGTTAGTTTTGAAAAAGTTAGTTTTGAAAAAGTTAGTTTTGAAAAAGTTAATTTTGAAAAAGTTAGTTTTGAAAAAAAGTTAGTTTTGAAAAAAAGTTAGTTTCTAAGTCCCAAGTCATTTTTATTTCGAGTCCAAAGTCATTTTTATTTCAAGTCCCAAGTCATTTTTATTTCAAGTCCCAAGTTAGTTTTCAATGCAGTCAATTGAATTCAACTTTTTCTTTGTAATTTAAGAGAATTTAATTTAAGAAAAATGTAAGTTAAGAATTTAATTCAACCTTTTTTTGTGTTGTAAAAGAGAATTAAATTCAACCTGAATTGACCGATTTGCGTCTTTAGTTTAACCTTTTTTCTTTGTTTGTAAGACGGAAATTCACCGATTTGTCTTTCCCGTTTCATGCATTGTTACGTATATAAATATATAGTTATGTAATTTATTATTTGTACAAAGGTTGTAATGACTTTGATAATCATTGTAATGTATACGTGATAATAATAGTTGTGTAATAATTAATTAATCGATCTTGTCCCAATGACTCTTTTTAAATTACTATATGAGGAACATGCCGTCCCTCCGTTTGTTGAACTCTTTTAATTTTTTGTTCTAAGTAGTGTGACAAGCAATCTTTTTAAAAAAAAAAGAAAAAGAGCAAAGTGCTCACGAAAGACTTATTGTCAATTTCAGACTTATATCCCCCGCTTAGTCACTCAATTCCCCCGAATGTCGTACTCCAAACTTTGTCTTTTTATTTTATTTTATTTTAACACCCCCAACCCCAGTTGAACTGTCAACCAGAGAAATGGTTCAACCATGGTTAATTCCTCTTTGGTACGATGGCTTAATTTATGTTAAGTTGTGTTTTTTATTTTTAACTCTTTGATGACCATTAAACATTTCTTTGAACTTAAAAGTTTAAGTTTTATTGTGTTTTACAATTAGATATTAGTAACTATAGTCACTTAAATGACCCATTTTGGGGTTAATTTTCCGACAACTAAACGATACCTGTAATTTAGAATTTTATAATAATTGACCTTGAGCTTAAGGGATTTTATAATAATAATAATAATGATAATAATAATAACAATAACTGACTTAAACTTAAAAGATTTTATAACCCTAAACCCATCTTAAATTATTATACATTATTTTTAAACTTTGTTAATTCAAAAACCTCCCAAATCCCTACACATACACACGCATGTATGCGCACTATATATATATATACAAACCTTATGCTAAAATCATTGGATGTCACAACAAACTATTTCATAGCACGTAAGTGCAAACTATGCTATTTAGTCTTAATCATTTTTGCTTCCTAATATATCTTGCTCATGCATTTATACAGTTAATTTAACAATCCTCTCAGCTAATCTGTCTCGAAATTATCAGATACACACTTTGTACCCAATAAACATAAATACACATTTGACCACAGGTCTATACATCATCCACTACGTAATTCGATTTGTACCTACAACAGTCAATAAAAATGCATGCACACTATATATAAAATCATTGAATATCACAATAAAACTATTTCATTACGTAAGTGCAAACTATGCTATTTAGTTTTAATCATTTTTGCTTTCTAATATATCTTGCTCATGCATTTATTCAGTTAATTGAACAATCCTCTCAACTTAATCTGTCTCTTGAAATTATCAGCTACACACTTTATACCTAGTACACAAAAATACACACTAGACCACAGGTCTATACATCATCCATTACGTAATTCTATTTTTACCTACACTAGTTAATAAAAATTAGCTTATAGATTGTACGATTTATATTTTCCCTTTTACCTATTCATTATGAATGTAATTTTCCCCACAGAAAAAAAAAAAAAATAAAATTTTGCTAAAAAATTTACAATATCATTCTTTGTCTAGCTTAATTGTTTATCTAAATTAAAGTATTAATCTTTGAATTTTTTTATATTATATAATAACTCACTTGTTCTGAATAAAACTTGTATTGTAAAGAATGTCGTCATTACTTACGATGTTATTTTTCAATCGTATTGTATTGTATTAATTTTATTATATTATTGTATAAATATCATTTTAAAAAAAAAGGGGGAGAGCAATGTAAAAAGTGAACAATGAACAATTCCTACACCATCATTATATGGATTCATTGTCTTCAAGCAATACTTATGTTCGTATAGTTTTATGTTCAAATGTCCATTTTTACATAAGAAACCAAAATAGCATAAGCGAGTTTTGGATAGAATTTCGATTTGTACGTCTTTATTCATTACTGTATTTTTCTAATTCATCTTTCTAATAATGACTTATACACTATGACGTCATAAAATAACTTTATTCTCTTTACGTTTCCCACTCTTTGTCTCTAATTTGTTCTTGTAAATCTTCCTAATAATGATTTGTACTATACGTAAAAATTCAATAACTATGACGTCACATTTTCCCTTCATCATATATCTAGTATCCAATGTATGAAAATTCTTTAACATCATGCTAAGGACGAAACACTCTATAGAAGTCATTATTTATATGTTATGTAGTATAAACATTATTATTCAACCATACTCATTCTTCCATTCATGTTCTTTCTTGACCGCTATCCTTTATTAATTTTATTACTTATTCATTCATCTACCTATTGTCTACTTATGCCCTATCAACTTATCAGTCTATGTTTACTCGTGTCAATTTGTGACGCGCGAAACTTTGGGCGTTCGTTCGAGAACGCGAAAAAACGTTCTCGTATTATTTTTTTCATTTTTATTTTTAATTATATGACCTCCCGAGGTGAACTCAAAAAAATGCTTAGTAAGATCGAATTCCACTCACTACGACAGAATCGAGCGCCTCAAAGATAAAATACCTCCGTTCGCTCTGATTTCAAATTCATAACATATTATAGCATATTATTTCGTAAATAAATTATCTCGTAAGTGCAGTTGTACGTTGTATTATATTTAACATCTTAATTGTCTATTAATAAGAAACACTGTACAAACAAAACAAAGTTATAGTAACTGTTTAATTGTAATTAACTGTAATACTTTAATTTAATATAACGTAATGTACTTTAATGAAACTGTAATTAACAATAACTTGTAATGTACTTCATTGAAACTGTAATTAAATGTAATGATTTAATTTATCATGTAAGAATGTACTTCAAAATGAAAGTGTAATTAAACAACAAGTGAGTGAATATGAATTAATTGGTAATTGTAATCGTAATTGTAATGAACCAAAATTAATACGTACTCAGTCATGTACTTAATTTGGACTTGGGTACTATTACGAAATGATATCGCCTTCATAAATATAAACTCGGCGAAAAATACAAATTAGTTTTTATTTTTATTTTTTTTTAAATTCTTATTTGCAATCATTCAAAAACATCTGATGTGTTTAAAAAAAAGGGGGGAAACTTAACCTTCGACTGTCTCCCCCAAACATTTAGGCTATATTATACATGTACCTGTAAAATTAGGCACTACTTCATTTAAGGCTCTTCTTCATTGCACTTCTTCATATTAGCACCACATAAGGAGGGGGCAGAGGCCCCTTGCCTCCTTAACTTAACTTTTTAGATTCCGGCCTCAGCCATGGTCGAAAGAGGTCGAACCTCTACCCTTGTAAATTCAGAGAACTAACTGTACATTTTTAGAAGTAAACTAAATGTAAGAGAAAGTTTTTATCTTTTCCTTCGAGCAGTGCTCTCTTCAGAACTTAGTCAAGTCGACAAGTTATAAAAGAAAAGTCGATAATTTGAGTATCAGAGACAGTATCAGAGTATTATAAAAAGAGAAGAATTAATAAGCGAGAGAAAGAGACAACCGAAGCACCATAGAAGATATTGGCATAACAGTCTGGCGAGTCTGTAGCCAAGACCAAAAGTTTAACAGAGTGGCGACCGAAAAGAATTAGAAAAGTATATAGAAGAAATATCCGTTGCAGACGGAGGGGTTAATATATATATCTATATATATATAATATATATATATATATATATATATATATTGCTTGTAAAGACTATGATTTAATTGCGATAATGAATCGTGGCTTAGCACTGAAACACGGACTTTGTAGGGGAGTATCAAATTAAAGGTTATAGACTTTTTGTTAAAACAGAATAGGTAGGCGAGGAGGCGGTGTTATGTTGTTATATCAAAGATAATATTGCGAACGTTATAGAAGTAAAGCACTCAATTCCAGAACCGATAGATTCGACTATAGCAGAACTTAAATTCAACGATTTCAAACTTCTTGTTGCGGTTATATATAGGCCCCCAAATCAAACAGCTGCTACGGACGAAGCGTTATATCGTGAACTAAAGAGAATAATCGGTAGTGAGCAGGCTTTAGTTATGGGTGACTTTAATTGCGCCAACGTGAATTACGATACAATGCAGGGAGACGCGGAAGGTAATCGTTTAGTTAATTTCTCGAGAATAGCTTTCTTATTCAAAAGGTTGGGGAACCTACGAGGTTGGACAGTATTTTAGATTTAGTAATAACTACGGATGATAGGCTAATTACTGATCTTCAAGTAATAGAACTGTTGAGCAATAGCGATCACAATATGGTAGAGTTTGTCCTCTCAGTAAGTCACTCGAAACCAACTAACTCGACTAAAATTCCTAGCTTCCAGCACGCAGACTTAGTAAATTTCGAAATAAATTTTCACACGTCAATTGGGAAAACGTAATGGGGAACTCCAACGCAAAACTAATGTGGGAATCGTTCGTAAAGGTATTTAGGACTATAAATGAGGAATGTGTACCGTACAAAATTAAGCGTGCGAAAGTAAACAACAAGCCCTTGTGGTTTACTTCTAGAGTAGGAGACATTATAAAGAGTAGAGAGAGGGCTTATAGGCTATACAAGTCCGATAAAGATAATCTGTTGTTACGAAACAACTACATATCTCTAAGGCGTGAAGCTAAAAGTGTAATAAAAAAGTCAAAACGCGAATTTGAAATCTCCATAGCTCGTGACGGTAAAGAAAATCCCAAGCGATTCTTTCAATACGTCAATAATAGAAATCCAGTAAAAAGTGTCTTAGGTCCATTAAAAAATGGAAATGGAGATCTAGTCTCTGAAAACAAGGAAATGGCTACCTTGCTAAACGAATTTTTTACGTCAGTTTTTACTATAGAAGATGTAACGAATATCCCTACGGTCATAGACATAATACCTTTTGATAATGGTAATATTTTGGATAATATTGTCGTTAGTGAAGGGGAAGTAATGCGCTATATTGATAAAATGAAAACGCGTAAATCACCGGGTCCGGATTCCATATATCCCATACAACTAAAAGAATTAAAAGATAGCATTGTTGTGCCGCTAACAAAGATTTTTAATGCGTCTATTTCTGAGGGGTGCGTACCAGATAATTTCAAGTTAGCGAACGTAACACCTATCTTTAAGAAAGGCGATGAAGGTGCGGCGGGAAATTATAGGCCAATCAGTTTAACGTCTGTTGTAGGTAAGCTACTGGAATCAATAATTAGGGATCGTATAGTCGAACACTTAGAAGTGCATAATCTGGTCAGAAATACGCAGCACGGTTTTAGGCGAAACAAATCTTGCTTAACTAATCTTTTAGAATTTTTCCAAAGCGTGGTTAACGTTTACGATAGATATCGGGCGGTTGATGTAGTTTATTTAGATTTTCAAAAAGCGTTTGACACCGTGCCGCAAAAAGATGATTGAAAAAACTAAGGCTCATGGAATCAGGGGTAGTAAATAAATTGGCTAGAAGAATGGTTGCGAGGCAGGAAACAGAGGGTGGTCGTTGATGGAGCGGAGTCGTGTTGGGCTAATGTAGCGAGTGGCGTTCCTCAGGGTTCTGTATTGGGCCCCTTGCTTTTCTATATATATTAACGATTTAGATGTCGGCCTAGTCAGTACAGTTTCAAAGTTTGCGGATAACACGAAGCTGGGTGGTAGGGCGATTAATGACGAAGATAGAGGTAAAATTCAGGAAGATCTGAATAAAATCGTGATTGGTCAGTCACATGGCAAATGAGATTTAACGTGGATAATGCAAAATTATGCATATAGGTTCGCGTAACGGTAATTTTGCGTATAGTATGTCAGGGAAAGATTTAACAAGCGTAGAGCAGGAAAAAGATTTAGGAGTTATAGTCACTGGTGATTTAAAAGTAGCGAAAACAAAGTACAGCGGCGGTCAATAAGGCGAACAAAGTGTTAGGTTTTATAGCTCGAAATTTTGAGTACAAATCGCGCGATATTATAGTTCCTCTTTATAAATCATTAGTTAGACCCATTTGGAGTACGCGGTCCAATTTTGGAATCCGCATATGCGCAAAGATATAGACAAAATCGAAAGAGTTCAAAGACGAGCAACTAAGATGATTCCGTCTCTTAGGTCAAAGTCGTACGAGGATAGGCTTAAAGAGTAAAATTGACTACACTCGAGACTAGGAGGTTAAGGGTGATCTAATCCAGGTTTTCAAAATTATGAATGGGTTTGATAACGTAGATAGAGATAGCTTTTTCGAAATATCTCAATATAATAGGACTAGAAATAACGGGTGTAAGTTGACAAGTAGAAGGTTCGAGACAGCAGTTGCGAAAAACTTTTTTACGCATAGAATAGTTAATAGCTGGAATAGTTTGCCGGTAGAAGTAATTAGTAGCACGTCTATAAACATGTTTAAGAATCGATTGGACGCGCTTGTTGATAGAAAGGGTATAGTTTAAGGTAGTTAAAATTAAGGCTTTGTGGGGATAGATCCCACAGCTCAACACAAGTGTTGTGGGATATAGGGAGGCAGCGTCTTGGGTTAGGGATACTCTCTGTCCTTACACACCCCATTTAAAGAGATTCCTCTGCCGAGCGGTGCCCCCCATAGTACTGTGAGGTATTGAAAAACTCATGATCTTCACTTGCCCCACAAACACCTTTAAATGGGAGACCCATAATGGGTGCACACACATTTCTACATTACTGTACAGTTTTTACAGCCACACCTACACTTTTCCTCGTATTTGTATACACAATACACGATTACGAACACAGTTAGGTAGACCAGCCATGAGTGGATCCTAGGGTCTTTGTTGGTCTGAAACATTATAACATTATAACATTAT